>OX402538.1:7166037-7413538 GCA_948098885.1 Drepanosiphum platanoidis | reverse complement strand
GGCGGCTACGGCAACATATTCATCTCGGTGTCCGTCAGCCAGGAACCGCCGCCGGACGCGTCCGAGTCCCGGTACCCGGACCTGTTGGACATGAAGCACCGGTCGCAGGTGAGCGTCGGCACCGGGACCTCGGCGCCGCCCCCATCGCCACCTGCAGCAACAGCAGCAGCATCACCACCATCACCATCACATGCAGCAGCAGCAGCAGCAGCAACAGCAACGCGCGCCGCCGTCCTCGTACTACGCGACCATGCCCAGGAACAGGTTGAAGGACCAGTCGGCCGTCAAGTCGGTGCCGCACTACGACAACATGGGGCCCAGGATCACGGCCGCGGGCAGCTGCACCAACCTGTCGTCGCTGTCCAACAGCGGCGGGTCCTCGGACGACATACCGCCGCCGCCGCCGCCGCCCCTGTGCACAGGACACACGTCCGACTACGTGGCCCTGTAACGGGGCGATCGCCCGCGCGTCCTGCAGGTATAGAATAACGTAATGATTATATTATTACATCGTCGCGCAGTGCATCGCGTCGCCCGGTGTTCGGAGAGAGCTCGTCCTGTGTGTCCTCGGCGAACTCGTCGCTGGCGTTCGACGTTTCCTACCCGCCCCTCTCCCGGCTGTCTACGACGTTTCGACGGACCGAGTGTGGAAAAACGTTCGACTCGCCGACGAAAACGATTCGAAATTGTAAATATTACCGTGTGCGCGTAGAGTGTATAGTTTTCGAACGGCCTCCTCTCGAACGTTAATCTTCGACTGGAAATAATGCCCGACCAGTAGTCGGTCGACGCGCGAACGCGTTCTCTCCGAACACCGGCGATTCCCCGGCCCGACCTTTTCGCTCCGGCAAAATGTAACGAGATTTCAACTCGTTAATGTTTTCATATCGTAGTGTCGGCCGACGGACGTAACGTCGTCGATAAAGTTGATGAATTATCGTTTTTGATAGTGTCATCACGCCATTCGGGGTATGTCCGAAAAAAATCTGTTCGTTTACGGCGGGTCCCGGACAAATCGGTGCGGCCGTTTCGGCGTAACTCATTTCGATTTTTTTTTATTTATTTGATAGAAACGACGAATAACTTTTAGTCTTGTAATTATTTTACGATTTAACAATAGCTATTGGAAAAAAAAAAAAATAACTAATCTTCAAAGATATTATGAATTGTTGATGATATAAAATGATATGATAACTCGACGATCGTTACATCGATCTTAATCGGTGTAATTCGTAATAACCTAGAGAAGGTTAGGTTAGGTTAGACTATGGATAATAATAAGAAATATCAAACTATTGCTTGAAAGTCGCTGAATTGTTAAATTGTTCAAATAATCGTCCGATTAAAAACTTCCTACTAAAATGTACAATGTTACTGATGCCAAGAAAATAATTTATCGAGTCGTAATATTGTAATCAACAATAATGTAAGTTATTTAAAAAATTATTGAATTATATTAATTTATAACAATATCTCTTACAAATATATTTGTAATTATTATCCTACGTGTAGGTAGTTATTTGTTATATGATACATAAAAAAAAAAAATGCCACGCCGAAACAGTCATCCCGAGATGTCCTATTTACCCGTGTATACATGGCCTAGGGGTGGCCAACGGGTCGATCGTGAAATAATTTCGAATTCTTTGATTTTTTTCGGGACAAAAAAATTAATTAACTGGTGAGTTCCATTGCAAATAATGTAAATTTATTTCGTGTGATATACGTCTTAAGAACAAGAGTAAAGCAAAAACCAAAATCAATTGTATATTATATAACCTAAAACTTAGGGTAATTCGATTGCGATAAGGTCGAATGGAGTCGGCCACCCCTGTGCTATTAGGCATAAGACGCTACGTGTACGAATCGGATTGAGTGACTGTGAACAAAACATACATATACGTATGTAACGTTATAACAATTAAATGGATTATTGTTATTTAGTGTTGTATCGCAGAACAATAAGGGTCGTTTTCATTATTTCTAAACCAAGAGGGACATAAACACATTGTTAACATCTTATCAGATTACGGAAACATTTCCGAATTTTGGTGTCACATACCCCAGAAAAACAATGAACCGATCAACCGATTGAAGTGCGTCTCATAGTTTTCCGTGATACTGCGTGACCATGTGGAGTCAGATGAAAATTTTCCATTTCAAAATTCACTCTTATATTATTCGAATGAGCTGGCAAAGAAAAAGAAAACCTAGTCATTTGAATTACCTAGTCGGTTAGGTTAGGTCGATCGATAAATCGACTAACAATAATATCACAGCGGCTATTCGGATCACACCCAAACCTGACACGTCATTTTGACCCATTTAATTTCATAATATGTGTCCGGATTTTTCAGCTGCACTCCGTGTCCTTTAGCCGGTGAATATTACCGTTTCCGGGTGGTCGAAGGATAAGTAAATGTTCATCTCCGCATTGGAATTCTATCGTCACAATTCGTTACGGCATAAACGTCCTATGATGTATATACTTTATACATATATATATATCAGTACAGGTTGGAAGTCACAGCTTTGAATTGTTAAGTGTTAAGTGTAAACAGATTTTCGCTTAGAATACAAATATTATTACAATAATATTTCGGGTGACGCGGTTGCGCGCACGCGACATAATAATATAATATTACAGTGTTGTTAAAAATTAATGGAAAAAGAAGAAACTTCCGTCTTACCAATAATTATTTCGTATCTTTCATAAAATCGAATTACGATAGGTAAACAACAGTTGCGAAAAATATCGACGAGACCAATAAATAGAGTATAAATTTTATACATTTCGTTTAATCGTTAGTCGTCTCGGCACTTAAAATACTTAAAATTTACGAGTAGTAGTATCCAATACCGAAAAATCGCATTTTAAATAATACTTCATTGAATACTCGAGGATTCGGGTACTTGAAATTTTACTCGATACTGTGAACAAGTGAAAATAAGTATCGAAATACTTTTACTAGAATTATTCTTCTTGACGCTGTTATTACGTGCGATAAACATTTTACTGTCATTATGTTTGTAAAAACTATCCGTGAGTTGTTCAAAACGTTTATGTACGAAATATTGTTCAGACGAAACGGAGAGAATAATGCAAAATAAAACTTAATATGATGTGTTGTCGTCGTATTGACATTTGAATAGAACGCTGGCAGCTTAAGTTGTGTTATCCGTCATTAATTTACGATGCGTTTAAATTATAGAGAGCAGTTTTATTAATAAAAAAGGGTACCGATGGGCCGGGAACAACCCGAATACAATGCATTATGGATGAGGAAACACAAAAGAAAAAGAATAATTATTATCATTGTATAAACTGAAGTTATATTCTGTTATTATTATGTGTATTTTTGGATTTTTTTTTTTCTACAATGTCAGTAGGATAAACTTGACAATCCATAGTTTTACTACTTAAACGATAAGTATTTTATGTTCAAATGAAAGTCAACAATCTTATTTTCCAACTGACTATATAGTTTTCGATAAGGTTTTTTTTTTTTTTTCACAAATCGTATTCATACGAGTACGCGGATAATACTACTATTCCTATCTTAATTTAAGTCTATAAAATTTTAATCTGATAAACGTCGTCGGTTTTATAAAAATCTACAAAATAATAATAATAATAATAAGCCCGATCTTTTACTATCAAAGCTATCAACTTAATTGTTTACGTTACACGAAAAACAAATCATAGGTAATATCTTGAAGAAGAAAAAAAACCTCAACAAAATACTTTCAATCTTGACGGTTCATGCGAGTTTACAACACTTTTTATATAATATTAATTGGTACTAAAACTTTGCGACATAAAATACTAGAGTCATAAAAACTGGTTCCCTCGGACATTATGACGGCGGGGATTTGATTCTCCGAACGTCAATGAAAAGCTATTTAATCAAACCTACAAATTATATCGGATAATATGAATTGTTTTATACATTTATACGTCGGACGCATTGTCTATTTATTCGTCTAACTAAACGATCCGTAGAGATACGTTCTAGACGGGTATTATTCGACGAATTGAGTTGATAGCGTCATAGTATTATCAATATATTATAGGTGTTTCTTGTAATTTGTTTATAAATATTGTGTTTTCGAAACGGCTAACTTGTGTAAATTTTCCATTTAAAAAGACGATTAGACAATAAATATTACGTTTACATTCGTATAAGTAACTGTTTAATAAAATACTGTGTTTATTGACCTGTAAACGATACATAATATTATAACTGACGATAAAAGTGATGTAAAGTCGTGATCGTCACAGCATATCCATCATTGTAATTCATCTAATAAATCTCTCCATCCGTGTATCGTTTCGTTTTCAAATTGTATTTTTTCACACATATCATTTTTAATTCCGAAATCCCTTCTTTTTTTTTCCTCCGAGTTTGTTACAGTAGTTGTTTTCGCGTTTTCTTTAAAATATAATATACGATAGTTGAAGAGATTTTTTTTTTTTAAAGCGACTATTCGATCTAGATAACATTGTTTTCGAAATTTTAAAAGAAGTAGTATAAAACAAAAAAAAATACAACGTTCTCGAATGTAGTTTCTCTTTTGGCATATCATGATATAATATATATATATATATACGTATATATATATATTAACAGTGTACAAGTACACAATGTTTTGTAAAAAAAAAAAAAAAAATCAAATGTTTCTAATATTAACAAAAAAAAAAAAAAAAGTAATAGTAATACAAATAAATTTAATACATCTGACTTACATAATCAAAGTAGCTCGACCAAACCTTCCGATGAGATTTCCCCTTAAAAAACAAAACACGTACGGTATTACAGTATCATTTGAACCTAAACCCTAGGCCTAGTCGAGTTTAACTATGGTGACAAATTCTTGCGAATAAATTCGGCACGTCGCCGCCGCGTACAAATGTAGTGAGACGGTGAAAATATTACTAACTAACCTTCGCTCCACGAAATATTAACGACGACGCCGAAGTTAACAAGCATAACGAATTTCTCGGCATTGTGAACAACGGCGAACGGATAGCTTTTTCTACCGACCACGGCGTTTGCATTTACTGTAGGTATTTCAGTGATTCTTCAAACAGAAAATGTCAACATTATATTTTTTAAATAATGTCTTTGTTAGCTAGCGACAATAAGAAAATAAATAATATTACAATGTCTTTGAAATCCTCTGTGTTGTAAACACGACAACGTAGCCTATGTATAACGTAGCCTATGTATGCATATATAGACGGACCTACAGGATATAAAACTGTCTTTTAATATTAAATAATTAATAATAATAATAATAATTATTATTATTATTATTATTGTAAAAACTAAATGTAATAATTTTTTAAGGTATTTTATTTATAATTTTTATATTAAGTTTTGTTTGCTTATGATACGACGTATATTCCTTTTTTTCCATTGTTAACGTGTCACAAAAAATGGTTTATTCTATAGGGGTGAATAAATATGGACTTTTTTGTCTGCTTTGATATAATTATAAATATTTATTTATACACACACACATATATATATATATATTATATTATATAAATATAATACATTTATGTTCCTTGTTGGTGTTAATAAATTATATTGTACAGTAAAAGTTTATGTCAATAATATTAAGTAAAATCTAATTCACATTTTTTTTTTTTTTTTTTTTATGTTGTAGTTTATATTTCATTACATATTTATTAAACATGATTTGTAGTTTATTGTAATCAAATATGTGAAATAAAAAAAAGAAAAGAAACGCGAAAGCGTTACGAATAATATCATTGTTTATTAATTATTTCCAATCCTAATCAACACAACGCCCGTCAAAGTTAAAAAAAAATATGTCGTGGAAAAACAGAAGTATTTATTGAATTTAAATTTACAATTTGAGTGTACTGTGTGAAATGTCTTACGTATTCGTAAAATCTTATATTTTACGCAACTTATGATCCTACGAGTAAAGTTTCTTTTTTGTGTGTTGAAAAAATAAGAAAAGAAACCCGGTTTACAACAGTGACTTTTAATATATGAAATAAAATTGTTTTTTTTTTTTCCCCATGTTTTCTGACTTGGTTCGAAAATAATATCGTAACTCGCGAGTACACAAACTAGACGACGAGTAAACATTTGACTCAGCTCGTCTGGACAAAACACAATAAATACGGTGTGTTATTATTTACATAATTTTCGATTTATAAATTGTAGACGTTACCTCTATAAAATATATTTCAGATTTCCTCTCGACTCGAGAGTTCTCCGTGCCATTGACGACGACCTTCACCGACAAGTCGTATAATCATAGATGCAGTGTCTGCTTATAATATAAATCCATTCTGTTGTGGTGAGTTCAAATGTTCGGGGTGGTCTGTCCGTTTACAATGGCGTACCTACTAATTTAGTCTTTAATAGAATTCAAACATTCGACGTTTGATAATGAAACATTTCGATCATAAAATAATCAGAACTATGATGGAAACAGCGTTCCAAACGAAAATTTAAAAAATATTTAAAATCATTTGAGAACGAAAATTGAATTAAATAATAAATCATTAAAATTACGTATATGCTATGACTCTTACTATGGTCAAGATCATGTAAAACGTGTTTTTTAATAAAAACAAACAACCGTTTTTAATTGCTATTATATATATTTGTTTAGACTGGAATTTGTAAGTGTTTATATATATTTATACATATATTATAAATAACTGGAAATCAACTACGCAATCGTTTTCAATTAAGGTTATGCAGACCAGAGTTAAACTGGTCTCAAATTACTGATTTTAGTATTAATCGATATCATCGGGTAAATGCAGTGTAAACAAGCTTCTGCACTTACAAAGTGTCATATAACTGACAAAACAAGTATGACATCAGAAGTAAAAAAAAATATACAAGTGATTCACATAAGCAGTCTACTAAGTTAAGTTTGGTGTTTTGAAAGTTTCTTATATTATGTATATACAAGTGCAGAAACTTTTCAAATATTATTTATTATAATACCACGCCATGTACGAGTATACGAAAACTTAAAAAATACAATTCAGTTTAGCTAACATATATAATATATACGGACGTACGCACCGAGCGAGATGTGAAAACATTTTCCCAAAACGAATTACTTAAAACCCTATCGATAAATAGCGATCGGAACTGCGCGTTTATTACGGCACGAACGAAAATGTTTAGTGAATTATTTATCGAAACTGACTTTTTATATGATAATTAAAAACAACCACAGTAAGTAACAATGACACTGTTCTGTGTATTCGATTGTAATTATATATATTTATTTTTTTATTTCTTTCTATTTCCATTGAGGCAATTATGTGATTTTCAATTAAGTTTTTATAATAAACAAACGCCACGGTCGTCCGAGAAAAGGTAATTATCCACGTATAAAAAGTCTTGGAAATGATATAGACGTAGAGAGATCAATTATTCGATAAACGATCGTATATAAATTAATAATTTATACGACCATTGTTATACGTTCGTCTCCGAATAAAGTCTTTGGCTGCCGGCAGAATAATTCAAAACAAAAAATAAAAATATAGTGGTAGATATAGAATGTTGAACAGTCGTCGTTTTTCTTCGAATTTTACGTTTCGTGTATTTAAGGTTTGTAAAATATAGCGAACGGTATGAAACTAGTTTTGATGTAAAAAGTAATTAACAATAATGATAATTAAATTCCAAACACTTTTGTGTTCAAATAGTTGTAAAATATGATGTTCAATAAATAGCTGCTGACGAGTGTGATAAATATATGAAATAGATTTTTTTATTCGGGGGGGGGGGGCCTTTATTAAAAAAAAAAACTTGTTTTTCATCGCATTCTAAAAATAATTCCGAGAGAGCTCGTTCTACCTTAGAGTATATAAATATTGCATGTCCGTATAGAAATTCTGAAAATGCACGTCTAAAAGACAAAATTATTCATAATGTTATCAAAATGAACTGAACATAAAACTCTAGAAAAATATGATTGCACTTTTGCTTCAGCAAATTCAACATTTTCACATTTTTTTTTTTTTTTTCAAGCTTATGAAAACCGACGGCTTAAAAAATATAAACGATTCAGTTGATGTATTTCTAGAGTTCCAGACGGATGATAAAAAATAAAATTAAGATTAAAACGTCGTTGAAAAACTAATACACTCCTATTGTATTTTTCTCGTTTCCCTTAATATTCTTCTTTAATTTCATAATTTAATTAAAATAATTCACTGACGTTTAATTTAGAACTTACGCATAAGAAAAAAATAATAGATTCATCGTTTCATTGAGATGTTATCAAGATAATAAATTTATTTACGGAAAGAATTATGCGTTCTTTTTTAATATTAAATGCTCAAATTGTACAGCTCGTAAAAAAAAAACATAAATACTGATTAAGAATAAAACAAACAAGCAATTTATTCAATAATAATATCACGAGTATCGATAATCCATTGACGACAATTTTTCGAAGCATAATAACCTAATAATCTATATTTCGAAAACGAAAAGAAAAATTGAGAAATTGGTTTTTTAATTTAGTTCGTTGTAGAAATCAAAAGCTACGTTTGCACATAGATTAAGCATAGATACCGTCACATTTTGTAGTTCGCGATATAACTGCAAAAAAATAAAAGAAAAATAAGTAGTTTTTTATTAATTTTTAGAAAAATTACGAATCGTAAAACCTCACTCTGATAATGATGATAAATAAATAGCGACGCCGTCAGCTTAGATAATTAAATATTTTATGCGGCTACATGTGGCTGAGGTATAATTATCAATTAGGCTTTTCTTTTTTCATCCGAACGTTTCGTAATATAAACAGAAAATAACAATATTACAACGTTTATGCGTAAAATGTGTTTAATAGTCATTGTTGCGATAATTCCGCGTGGAAATTATCATCAAATCATATTGAAATTGTTTCGATTTTATCCGCAAAACACATTTGGTATTATTAAAGTTTTCTTCCGACTGTTTTATGTGTGAATGCCATAAGATTTTGGTTAATTTTAATACGGTTTTTTTTTTTTATGAATACGTACAATTTAATTAGTTGTAAGTACTAATAAAGAACGATTAAAATCTCAAAGAGAGGGCCATTCATTAATTGCCCCTACCATAAGAATACTTAAAAATAAAAATGTTAATATAAAAAAAAAAAAACCATAAGACCGTTCTTTCGCCTCTTCTTAAAGTAATATTTTATTTTTTTTTTGCTCATTTTTGGTAATATTTTTTTTAATGTTCTTTAGAAAGAAAAAAAATGAATGTATTTTATACTTGACATTCAATTTTGAATTCAACATGCGATTTGATTTTACGTGTTTGTATTCTATAATAAAACAATACTTTAATAATATTTTTGACTCGATATCTTTACGTTTTTTACTTTTTATTTTGATTTATTCGTTTGATATTTACTGTCATAATATTCACATTAATCTTTTAAATACACGACCATACAGTCACCTAAAAAGCCAAAACAAATTTATTAAACGTAGAAATTTCGACTTTGTTCCCATAAATTCTATAAACCGAAATGCAATGTTTTATAAATATCAAGTTATCCATTACATAACTTTGAATGGGCACGACGTTATGAAACAAGCGAGTGTTGTTTGATATTAAAGAATAGCGTTCGTTTTGAATTATAGATACTGGAGATTCGTCTAACAAATGTAATATGTAAATGTTGAGATTCGAATCTAAACACACCATGTCTACAAATATTTTCGGGTAGTAATTTTCATATAATATCATGACGTAACCCCTTTTTAACTCGACCTAAAATGTACACGTATTTCACTATTTTATGGCACAAGAGAAACATAAAAACTTTATACGATTCAGCAAAGCGAGTCTAGGATTGGACGCTTTATAGATTTATATATTATGGTGGATGTGATGAATTTTCAGAAATCTGGTACAGGACTCTGTAAGTAATAAGTATAATAACCGTAAATTTGTACACTGCTCAATAATAATATAATAAACATTTTATTAGTCGCCGTGTGCTCGATCGCTATAGGTGAGCACTGAGATATCAAAAAAAAAACAAAAAAACAACCGTATCGGTATATTTTTTCGAAAGAGAAAAAAATGTAATTTTCTTTCGCGTAATAATGTTGCTTTTTTCTTTAACTGATACGTTCAAGTGCCTGCAGTAAAAATCATTTAGAATAAAATACTCGCGTTTAAAATATTTTATCGCAACTGACGTCGCAATCGTCGTCGTACTGCCGCGATTGTTTTTATAACTTCGTAATGATTTCTAAACTGGCAGCTGATATTTGATTTATCGCAACGCTATAATAATGTACTAGGTGAATTATAGTTAGCGGCTATATCGTTTCGTTGAAATCACGAGTATCGAGAAAAATCTATGCGTAAAATAATTTTATTCAATTCCGCGTGGAATTTCAAATCGATTTAATAACGTCATGAACGAAAAACGCGTCTCCTACGTCGTAGTTTGTCGATACGGCCGGGCGGGCGGGTTTTCGGGATTTAAGCGGTCGTGTCGTGTCGTGTTGTTTTTCGCGAACTCTCGTATCGCCACGTTTTCCGAACAAACGTCGTCGTACACGAGACGCGCGCGAAGTATTTGATAAACCGAAGACCGCGCCGGACGACACATCCGACGATTTCCATCCAAATCGCCGTTACGAGCTGCCGAAATCGCCCGACAGACTGCGAGTACCTATCACGGCGTTAAACGCGCGACACGCGGCCGTTTGCGGCGATCCGAAGCTCTACGTGATTCCGCGGGCGCCGATTAGAGACCGCGCGGCGATCCGGTCCGATATTGTTTTCGGACGTTTTATTTATACGCGGACTCGCACGTGGGTTTGTTTTATACCTAATCGTGTTTTTACATTCGCCACGGCCGGGCACATATACTAATAGAAACGTACGGTCGCAGGGTGTTCTGAACTGTGTATTGTATTAGGGTCACAGTAAAACGGACGTGTGTATAGAACGGCGGCGGCGGCGGCGGTGGGAAAAAAAAACTGCTGTTTCCAGACCGTCAGAAGCCCGTATTGCTTTTAGAGGTCCATCGAAAACGATATCCGTCAAACGAGATGGTGGGGTTTAGGGCATTTTCTATCGCTAGAGGGAATGTACTCGCGCGTCGGACACAAAATGGATTTGGTCGGCAATCAATGATCGGGAAGCGCGTTCGCTTCAAACAGTTTGCCCCGTTCGACGCGCACGACGCCCGTCCGGAATAATTGTCACGACCGTTTAGGAAAACCGAATTCTATCGACGCGCGCCGCGGATTGATTAGTGCAAATATGGATTACTATTGGGCCGCGTTATAAATATATATATATATATAAATTTAATAATAACAATAAAAGATCTCGCGAACGTTGTCGATAATTTGGATTGCCTTCGTAGTTTGTATTTCTGACGGAACCAAACCGGAATATTATAACCGCCGCGCCGTCGACGCACCGATAGCCGAACGCGATTATTATTCGTCTGTATTTTATTTTTTTTCCTTTCCAAACCATAAAATCGTTTCGTACGCGCGTAAATAAAACATGTACGTTTGTATTTTTTCGAAACAAATGATCCGGCGGCGGGCTTCTTATGACCGTTTGTCCTACAGCGGGCATCGACGCCGCCCGCCGTTGACAATGCTCCGTACGGCGTTTGATATTTTTTTATCGCGACGTCCCGATTGATAATTTATAAAACGACTACCGTACGATATGGAGCAGGTCGTCTGCTATAATATGTACATTTTCTATCGCGCTATCATCCATTATTTAATTTATTAGTTTTTACGTTCGCTGCAGGTTTTGTTTCAAATCCTGAGAGTAGCGAGAAAGCTTTTGGCTTTTCAATGTGTTCTTTTTTTTTCTTCTTTTTTTTTAATTTATTTTATCTGTTTACATTTTTTTCGAACCGAAAAAGTTTTATTAATTGTAAATAGACCTGGAAACGATGGGGTTTTTTTTGTAATCGATCGATTTTAATTTTCGATCTCAAAATTCTAACAACAATCGTGTCTACCGTCAACGTATTTGTATCAATTTCAAACTCAAATTATTTTAAAAAAATTTGAATCACCACCCAAGTATAATGTCTTCAAATCGATTGTTCGCTATGCCCATCGACATGTTCGTATGGTAAAACCTTGGACAAATTTATTTTGATAGAGTTATTGCTACTGCTTCAATTCTAGAAACGGTTGATTTTGCCTTAGACGTTTCATAAAATTGCCGTCTAAAAATCTACGTGAGTGTGTTCTCGGGACATTGAAATATCTACTTACGACTAAATATTATATTAATCATCACCATTCCGATACATGATAATTTTATAAACTTGCAGCGGTCTTATTATTATTATTATTATTATTTTTTTTAAAACGTTTTTGACAACTAACACCGGATTTATCTGTTTTCAAATAAACTATTCGCCGAACGAAATAAACTGCTTTTGACAAGAGTCGTTGATTGAATCGAATTAGTTTTTTCGTTGCTTCAGCTGTTTAACACTAAAATCCTTGGTCGGCAATAGAATTAGAAACACAATAAGCATCATTTCCCGAACACGCGTGGAGCTGTCGAATCGATCGTTGTAATTGTTTCAATTACACAAACTGCCGGTATTAATAAAAATTGTTGTCATCGACGGGGGACCCGGGTTGTTTCTGTATTATTGATCACCAATGATGTTAGTATACTAATTATATATTTATGTAGTCTCCACGCAGTTGTTTCGCTGGCAACCAACTGTCAGATCCTTATTCAAAACATTTTATCCCACGGTTAACGACGGCCGGTATTCATTCGTATACCGGTCTCTAGAACGTGTAGCGCACGAAACAATGTCATTATTCAAAGTGTATTAATTTATTTAAAAAGTTTACGGGCCGAGACCTGCAAGTAAATACAAAAAGTTACACACGAGTCAATTTTACGAATCGTATAAACAACTATATAATAATAATAATAACAACAACAACAACAAAATAGTGTGTGCCTTGACAATTTCGGTTGACTATGCTGTTTTAAAACCAACAAACTGCAGCAACGTCGACTAAGTTATTTAACGTTAAAATATCGATTTGCAATGATAATAATATTATATTATGCTATAATAATTATAACCTATCGTCTATGTTAACAATTTTCATCTATAGCGGCGAACAATAAACGCCAACTTATTTTGATCAAGTCATAATGTCGTATTAATTACAAATTGTGAACATTAATTGTATTACTTGCAATATTGATAATATTATCGTGCCGCGTACAGTGACGTGAACTGGCCCGTGAAAATGTGTCACATGCAAAATTATCGTTCTGCACCAGCAGAAAATCTAAAATAATATACGTTCTTCTCTACTCGTGAAATTTACGTCTACAGTCCGGTTTTGACTTTATCGCATTGATCTAATATTCTAACAAACATAATATCTTATATCTTATTGAATAATGTGATAATTTTATGCTTTCACTGTAACACGGCGTTGTTGAAATTAACAAAATCACGATTTTTCGTACGTTTGAGATATCATTATGTTCATTGACCAAAACATTTTTCGCCATGCTCGCTGTGAGTAATAATAGATCAAGTCGCGAAACACCTATTTTTCGTTTGAAGTAGGTTGACGTCATTTTACCAGCTGTAAGAACGTTAACGGGACGAGAACGGCTATAAGTAGTTTGGCACATTATTACAACTTGAAAAAAGTCAACTTATCAATACGGACCAAGTCGTCGACGAGTTTTGACACGCACTGTCTATCGAACGGAGACTTAGGTTTGGAATTTAGTTTGAATCTTTCCAATTCTATTCGCATGTTTGTATATAACATAACATAATAAAAACAAAGTTTTTAAGTAATATATCAAACGATTATTTTTATTTTTTTTTTTCTCTAACTTAACGAGAAATAATATTAAGGGGTTTGATTGTTTGTATTGAGGAAATAACGTCGCGTAAACATTTCTCGGTACCGCAACGAATTAAGGCCAATTTACGCCACTGCGCGTTGTCTGCGTACAACACAAAATAAATTTAATTTGATTGGCACCTATTGAGTACGGGTAACACATAACGGCAGATAATATATAATTGATAGTTACGTTTTATCGCTTTTTACCGGGCCGTCCTTTGTGTCGAATCGGTTTAATCCCGTTTTAATTGTGAAGCGACGAAATTATTGTTCTCATCAATTATTTAGAAGCGACTCGTTTCGCTATTGCATCAACAAAACGACAGTAATATTCTGATTAATGTAACCGGCAAAACTCGGCGCTCGAGAAAATCTAACTTGTCTGCGCTACTCGAGACTAAATACCTTACATTTTGACGACACGGCGACGTCAGGTGCAATAAAACGTACTTAAGTCGTTACACCAATTTGGTGCAGAGTTCGGGAAATTTCCTTGAGCAAACGAGGAATAGTATTTGATTGGCATTTTAGCTGTATGGCGTTTCGGTAATAGCTCGTTAGACTGTGAAATTACGTTCAACGATATTTTCGGGGCCGTAAGTCGATGATGGCGGAGGGGTGCGCTGCACACCAATACAAATCGTTAGTCACACGCAGTGAGCAAATGTGTTTTCGAACATATTTGGAATAAGAAAATGAAAACTGTCTTCGAGGGGCGGTTGGTAGTAGGTCACGTAACACAGAATTGAGAGGAATAAAATGTTTCATGGCCAGTAAAAAATAGTAATAATAATAATAATAATAATAATTCAACGCTGCACGCGCGGAAATGTTACATAAAAGTAATATAAAAATTCAAAAAATCGAAATAATTACTAATTATAAAATAATGTGATACGATTACAAAACAGACGAATAAATCTCCAAACGTGTGAAACCGCTGGTATCAATTTTTTTTTTAAAATAACAATAACTGATAGAGTAATGTGTAAATACTCGTGAATATCTAAGAAATATTATTTGTTTTTATAAATGGAAATTACACCGGTGTTAAGATTATAATATTATTTTATATCGTTGAGTTCGAGATGAAATGAAAGTGAAGTTTAGATTACGAGTTTAAATGATTGCACGCGAACGTCTAGTAAAACAAGTGCAAACTTGCATCTTAGAATAATTAGTGACATTGTGTTTATGTGGTTCTTGTAGTGATAAATATTACTCAGACAGAATACGTGATTAAAGTCGTCTCATCATAAGAACGTATTAAAAAGCGTAAATTAAAGTTCAACCTTAATATTAGGTTATAAATAATAATACATATTGTTCATTTAATGGCAAATAAAATAAGGTACTTGATCATTTTTCGTTTAGCGTAAACAAAAAATATGCATATCATTATAGTGGAATTTCTAAATTCCTTTACGTTCCGCGACACTTTTGACATTTCAAAATTGAAAACGAGAAAATAAAAATGACTGAATACACTTTCCATACGTTTATTGGAAATTCAGAGTATAATGTAATTTACATTTTTAGCGATTTGCCTTAAAAATTTCAAACGTGTAGGAAAAAAAATGAAGATAAATTTGTACGGTGCGGAAGTGGTTGAACGACGGAAATTAAAGTACCCAACTGTAAGGAAATGACCGATCGCAATCAGTATTATTTGAGTTGAATGCATTTTTTTTAATCGTTTAGGAATTCGAGTTGATGAGAAAGATACATCGTTAAATTGTGAGTGTGTGAATTTCAATAAAATATTATATAAATTTGGCTACAGAGTACAATAGACAGTTGTATTTTAAAACAGATAAAAATAAAACGGATTGATAATATAGTTTAGCAAAAATACGATTGTTAAGAATATTGCAATTTTAATATACATAATAATTGACGATTTAAAAGTGTTATTAAAACCGTGAATTTTACCGGTTTCAACTTAAAACCATTTTAAGAAACATGGAAGTATTTAAAAAATGTGTCTGATAATGTTATTTTTTTTTTTTTTTAACACAACTACTGTATTGTAATATGATTTTTTTCTTTCTTTTACGTCTCTGAGTGTTTCAAAAGTTTGAACATTGTTTTTAGAGGGATTATGATTCAGATTAAAAGCTTTGTTCTTTTTTTATATTTATAAATATCGCTGTCGTAGTTTCTTAGAAGTATATTCTTTGATTTATGAACCGTGCCATGTCTACAGCTTACACAAACATTCCATTTAAACATACTTATATACTCATTAACTCATACATGTATATTATATATGTATATACTATTACTCAGGTACGTATAAATTAATTAAAATATAATTTAACATGCGAAAAACACAATGTATTTTTCTTACACCGGCTGAGCTAACAACCTCGAATCGAATGAAATTCACCGTAAAAATGCACATTTAAACAAGGATTGTTTTTCTTTTCTTTTCTAAATCGGAATCGGTTCGAAAGTGTTACTCCGAACCGACCGAGATTTGCGCGGCCGAAACAATCGAATCGAAAAAATTAATCCCCGACATCAAACGAATAGGTAACGTCAACCGTCGTTCGGGTTGTTTGATAATAATTGTTTTATTATAATTGGCCTTAAGATCAATATTATAAACGCGCATAATTTATTTTCTTTCCGCGTTTCGTGTGCCGCAAACACGACGAGAACGTTTTGACATTTCGATTTACGCGCATGTTAAAATATAAGCAGGTATAAAATTATATCCACGTGACGTGTAAAATACACCGTTTTGTATAAATTCATTTTAATTATGCATTCGAGTAATCTGGTTAAGTGAGGTCGATCTTATATTATTACGTTAACGAGCATATCAGTTATACCTAATTGACACCAGATCAAGTTTTAGCGGGTAGTCGTGTTTCAATTTCACGTGCGAACGGCGCAACGACACACGCGCGACTTTTTTTCCTCTTTTTTTTTCACAAACAAATAAACAAGACGAAATGAAATGACGTAGGTGCCCACTTCTGGTTTGATACGGTTCCGACGTTATTTCCGATACTTTCGAACTCGCCAGACCGAAACATTTTTAACACCACTCCTAAAAAGCGTAATATTGTATATAGCCCGGTGTTATATTGTTAATATACCTATTATTATTGTATAACTCGTAGTCATCATACCTTCCGGCTTTTATACCATATTATATTTGAATACAAAAGTTTAAATTGTTTAATAATTCACCAGCGTCGTAAAATATTATAGTTGCGTAATATTTGTAGATAAGTTGGAAACTCGTGTGTGAATAGTTCTGGCATTAATTCGTTTAGAACACCGCAGTAACAAAGCGCGCGCGAAAAATATTAATACGTTATTATTATTATTATTATTATTATAATTATTATTATACCTTCGCGCTTTTGACACTTGTGACTTTTAACGATCGGCGCAGGTAGTTGGATAGTCGGATGTTGAAAATGTGTGTTCGAAAGTCTGAAGCCTGGGGCGCAATGATTTTTATTTTTGCGCAATCGATGCGATTTCGTACAAATAATAACGTCGAACCTGAGCGGCGGATAGTTCATAAATAAACATGTATACAATGTATATTATAATAATTTAACAATGGAACGCATTCGAACATATACGGCTCTCGGAGATATAAAAGATCAAATATCGATAAATACATTGGCTTACAGTGTAGCGTGAGCCAATAACGTAATAATAACACAGTGCCGTATAATACTGTAATAATACAATAATAATAATAATATGGCGTTTTTTTTATTTGTTATTTGTTATTATTTTATTTTTTTATTCTAGTGGGGAATATCGAGGGTTCCGATAAAACGATATAATAAAATCCATACTTTAAAGCGGGGGTCGACAATAGTCAGACCGCCGAGAGGTATACGAAACTGCATTTACTGAAGGTTTTCGAAGTAAGCGTGATTTGGATAAGTGCGCGGACGTTAAAAAACTGACTATAAAACTAGATGCCGTGCGTTCACTCCGCGTGCACGTTTGAAATTTCGTTTTCAAAAGTGACTTTTTTGAAGAAAATAAAAATGTCGTTCAATGTTGACCGGTGGTCCCCTTCACCTCGAAAACACTCTGCGCGTGCGTTAATCGGTCTCCGCGAGAATCAAATTAAAAAAAAAAACTGCCTCGGGACATTTCTATCATCAAGATCATTCATTTGTAAAATTAAGATTTACTTTTTGCTTTGTATACGTCATGTTTGAATAAATTATTTAACGTGAATTGAGTTTTTAATAAAAAAAAATTATATTAACCAACTGGTATTTACAGTTTTTCTTTTTTCTTTCTGGACCGCGAAAAACTTTTTTCCAATCATCCGGACCCTTTTGGAAACTAATTGCCGACTGTTGCATTTAAAGCAATAATATTGTCCGAGGGGAAATAATGATAAATCGATTTCAATGATATATTGTGATAAACTAGTCAAGTTGTTGCAGCATACCTACAAAAATCATTAATTACAAACATTACCGAGAATTTGAATCGCTGTGTTCATAGACGGTCTACTATTTGCCCAGTCGGCTCTACGAAAACGAATACTCGGAAGTATTAGTTTCGGGTTCAAATCGAATTCGGTATCGAATCGTTTATAATATACGTACGTATCGCATAATGAGCAATACGCGTATCAAACTGAAGACGTACCCAAAATATCGCCGACATTGTTGTTTTTATATTTACACAACCCGTGTAATAATACATGTTATTATGTTTCAAGTCGAATACGAAAACGACGTGAAATATGTGACATTCGTTCGAACACAAACTGACCCGTTCGACCGGCCCAATGATAGACGTTAATGGTTAAGAGTCTTGAAAAATGTCAAAAGCCGTTGTTTACCTTTTCTTTTTTCTTTTTCCGCTTACTGGCGATCGACTTTGGGCATAAATATAAAATTACTATAATATCACGTAAAAAAAAAAAAAAAACGTCCGTCGATACGATATTTTTATACACGTGACGTACGATATCCTCTTGTATAATAGGGTTGGCGCGCGTATCTACGGCGCGCGTTCCCGAGGTAACAGGTTGACTATATTGTATTCGTTTTTAAGCCGTATTTTTCGAACGAATTATTTAAATTCAAAAGTAAAATGCTCGCATTTGGTAATAATAATAATATTATGTCATCGCCGCGAATCTATAATAGTATTACTATAATGTTTTGGTGTCACCCAACGGTTATTACATCATGAAAAAAAGAAAAAAGTCTTGATCGATAAACTTCAATGATGTATTGAATAATATGTATGCGAACGAAATGTATGTAGCGAACGAATTTTTTTCTTTTTTTTTTTATGAATCGATTAAAACTTTCGTTGATTGATATTACGATATACGTGGGAAGTAGTTTTAGTGCGCGATATGCGTGCAAGATACATACCGATTTCCACTGTTGCGCCCCCTCGTAATAATAAAGAATAAACATAACTAAAACTTTCTCGAATAAAATCGAAATAAACGCTGATGTTTGAAATTCAAACATCATCATAATATTATACTTACGGATTATAATAATAATACGGCATACGTTTTATCCATACTTTTGTCACGATTTTTATGTCTGACGGCAACGGACACCGTCGTCGCTCATCCCAGAAAAAACGGCATGTCTGACCGTGTTCGTTCCTAGAAAAGTCATTGTATTTGTTTTTAAAAACTAAAAACACTTAAAAAGTGGTACTGTTACCGACGAATTTCGGTGTTTTCAGCGTGTCGATTTCAATTGAATAGACGAAATGCGTTTTAGCGAAATCACATCGATTTTACCAAACGGGTACCGATGGGCGAATACGTAATAGCCGTTTGTTGTTGATATTGTTTAACTGTACGTTCATAAATCAAACGATCAAAACAGGAAGTCAGCGTGTTAGTGAATTGTCATTCGCCTTACGTGTTAATAATTTTATTTATATATTTACTGATTTATTTGACTTCCTAGCAATAGAGTTACCGCATTTAATTCGGTTTTTCTTCTTTGAGCTCATTAACAATATTGTTCAGCGAGTTGTTACCCTGCAGGTAAGGTGTAAACACTTAGTACTGGCACACGTTGATTGAACTTGCAGGTCGTAATTATCCATTTAAAAACAGTTCTAAAAATTAAACCTGATTGTAGCTAAACGACAAGAATTTAAATACATTTGTGAAAGAAATAAATTTTACTTGTACTGTAAAAATTATATGTTTACGCGTGACTGTTTTATGACAATCGTGTAGTGATTATTTAAAAACAATAACAAATCGCAAATATTATCAAAATATTCTCGTAATTAATCGAAATCGAATATTGTTGGAAAAACCTATATATTTTAATGAGGATGCCGGCAAAAAAGAAGGGATTGTAGTCGATTAATAAAATACCTATTCAGCGGTTTTCTATTGTTTCGATTCTCGCGAATTGATTTTTGTTTTGCCACATTTTAATCAAAATTCATATTTTTTATTCGTACTTAAAGTTAATTTTACTCTTGTCATCGTTATATCATTCATTTGAGATATCACAAAGTTTGTTTATTTAGATAAATTTGCCTGGTTAAATCATAACAGTACCATTACAAACCGAAACAAACGTGGGAGTTTAGAACATTCACATAATATGTCACATCACACGCATGTCTTGACAGTGCACAAATACGTATTTACTCTAAACAATTCATACGAATCTTTGCGCGCTAAGTAAAACAAAATCTTGAAAATGTATTGTGCTCGGTATTTTCGGTGGCCTCATACTTAACGTCGTTATAAATATCCGAGGAGTTCTTCTAACTATCCTGCGGTGCCAAATTATGAAATCATTTTTGTCCTTCTTTAAATTCCAGCTCACTGCGTCCATTCATAATACGGTCCTATGGTATGATTTTTTTCTTTATCTTCGCAGCGGAGAACTCTGCAGCACTTTATTTCAGAACGCATTTAGTGTTTGACCCATGACGCGTGGTCGTGTTATTCATACGCAATGCTGGATTAAGTATATTTTTTTTTCAACCATTATTCACTCCATTGTGACCTTATTACGTAAAAAAAAAATAAAATAAAATATAGTTGTGAATTACCGAAAAATTATACTGAAAATAAGTTCTTCCGTCGTATTTTGTAATGAGTATATAATCACTCACGCGTTCGTTTGCTATTTTATTTTCTATTCTCAAATCACTTTCATGTTATTCATCAACAACGATCGGCCCTTGTTGTGCAGGCTGTTTTCTAGAAAACGGTAGGTATATAATATAATATTATATAAACGCATCCGAGTGTGTTATTTATTTCGATAAATTTTAGTAATTATAAAATTTCATTTCGATTCTTAGTTTTCTTACCGCGAGACCCTTGACGCGTGTGAGGGGAGAGGGGTAAAAGTTCGGTAATCTGCGTATTGTTAACCATTACGCGTTTTTTTTTCGCCTACGATTCAGGCGAATTTCGCGGTATTTAAAAATTCGTCATCGTCAACGACGGACGGTTGAATTTGAAAAATTTACTCTCAATGTCGGATTTCGTAGTCGAAGGTGATCAACATATCAGTTGACGCAGCAAAGTTCTGAGAAAAAGTAATTATTTCATTTTATTTGAAATGTTTTTTATCAAATCGTATATATATATATACGTATAGCACGTAGTGTACGTGCCACGCCGCGATCGGGACTAATAATAATGAAATTACCTCTAGTGCAGGACTCTGCAATTGTCGTTTGTCCTTTTTTGATGGGTTAGGAAACAGTGTGGATGGTCGTCTCTAAAAAGTATCGTTTCCACTGTCGTAAACCGTCTTGAGACGAACAACTTTATTAATACCGAGAAAAATGTATTGTTACTCTCGATAAAAATTTCGTTATAATATCGTTATTTATGTGTTTTTTTTTTTTTTTTATGGGAAAATAAACAAAACGCTCCGACAAAATAATAATTTATAATAAAATAATTTTTAATGAAATAATCAAACGGACTCGATCATTTCGTATCTTTTTGATGAAATAATTTTCAAACCGACGCGCGACGGACGGATGGGAACTGATGTTATTCATTTCTATACATTTCACGTTACACGAGTCTTAATATTGTATTTGTTCGTCTAATGATTGTAAAAATTTAAATAATATTATTAAATCTTCGTTATTTTATTTTTTCTCTTGCTTGCATTTAAATGTTATACCGACATAATTTTATACCCCGCGCGACCTAGAAATCAGAATAAAACAATATAAACTTTGTATATTATTTCCCGAGGTTAGTCGGAATTAAATATTTGTTTTGAGCATTATTTTTTTTTTCAAGTTCGGAAAAACGAAGGTACTTTTAGTAAATTATTTCGACGGATTTTCTTCTGACTTTAATTTAATTATAAAATTATACGACTCCGCGGGACGCGCAAAGCGCTTAAAACGTTTTTATTACGATAAATCTGGTATTATATCTATTTTAGTGCATATTTTAAAATTAAAGTCCGAATAATAATTACGGCCTGCTATTTGAGCTACCTATTAAATGAATGGGTCCCGAAGCCGATAATGGTCGCGTTGATTCTGGTCTCGCGACGAAATAATAATTCTGCGAGTTTGTTTTACGAAATTGGCGAGATCAAATTTGATGGCACGCCGGAGGGCTTTTTAATTTCTATCGGGCTCGGGAGGATAAACACGAAGTTTTACCGCATCGTTTTGGGATATTCCTGTTTGGCGGCTAGAGCATAACAGTGACCGGATCCCTTAATTATTTGTGCACGATTTGTATACACGCGCGCGCGCGCGCGTTTTATTTTAAGAAGTTTTTGGGTTAAACGTTTTCATTGTTCGGATGGTTTTACCGGCGGCGAACACGTCATTTAAACGGAAATATTTGCATTTAAAATTTCCCCGCAACACTAATATCACGTTTTTCATTTGTTATGCGTGTGTTATTCGACGATTCGCCTATGTCGGGCACGAGCTCGGTGACAGAGTGACATTGCGTTTAAACAAACTTCAACACGCATCCATTTCCCTACGTTTTCCATTTCGTCATCTTATTCTAAACCTTCCACGTGCGAACGTAATATTTTTCGTAATTCATCTTATCGCGTTCACATTAACGACACTTTTTCGACAGCCTCTGACAAATACACTTTCAGATTAAATATTAAGTACGTTGATATCTGGAATTAACGGTTTACACGTTTTTCGGCCAAAATTGTCTCGTTAATTTCGAATCGATCTGTAACCGACACATCTACAAGCGCATCGTTTACACGCTTTACCGTAGTGTCGACGGTTTTATATATTTCCAATAATTTTACTATACGTGCTATAAGTGTCTTCTCTTCCCCGCGACGACGATAACAATAATTTTCATCGATTAATCGTTTTTTTTTTTCAAATATTATTTTAAATAAATAAAAACAACAAAACTATGAGTAACGCCTGCGTTTTCAATCACACGTTCGATTACTAATCGACTTATATTTCAAATAACACGAACTACTAGTTCTCACGGCGTTTTTGTAATACTGCACGTACGCGTACGGCGAATCGAATAATTATAATCACTCGAAAAGCGCTGTTTGCGAATATGATAAGCGAGTGAAAAATAAATTCTTTGATCCCAAAGAGTTTCGGATTTCATTCGATAGTGGAAAAAAAGAATAAAAGACGCAACGTAGATTGATATCCGATAGGGATATTTTCTACATCGCTTCGCGCCAAGTATAGAAAAAAAAAAGGGAAAAAAACGGTATATCGCGTCGTACGTATGGAAACTCGTTTGGGCGTCATTTTATCGCGTTGTCCGTTAAATTAATCACATTAACCGATGACTGTTTATTTATTAGCGCACTGTTGACCCCCCCGACGGTATGGCAGCAAGGCTCGTCCGGCAACCCCCGAGATTATCGGATACAAAATAAACATTCATTAATAATATTCCGAAGAGAGGTAATGATGATCAGTAGTGTGATAGAAAGTGTTGCGGCGTGGTATCGGGACGGTGTGTGTAACTATATGTACCAGGACGCCCACTAAAGTAAATTAATATTTTGGGGTGTGGTCGTCGGGTACGTTGATGTTGTATACACACACACACATATATATATTATACTTTTTTTTTTTTTCGTTTTGTTGGTTTATTTTGGGGATTTTTTTTTTTTTTAATTTTATATAATGGAAACTTTGTCACGGTTGTATTTGCAATCTGTAGTATTTCACGCTAATTATAGCCCGCGGGAGGTGGCGAGGTGTTTAGTAGTCATTACTATTTTAAATTATATATTTAAATATATATGTATATAAATATACGTTTTAATGAAAACTGAAAACAACCCATTATAGAAAAATATTATTAAACGGCGAGTTTATCATCGGTGGTGAAAACAGAGCATTAAAAAATAACAACAATAATAATTATAACGACGCTTTGCCCGGCTCCTCTCTTGTCTCCTCTGAAAATCTTATAAAAAGGATGGGCAATATACACAGAGTTACACCGCCCGGCTGTTAATAATTAAATTAACATATTTCAACAGAGGACAAAAAAAAGAAAAAAGGAAAAAGAAAAAAATACGCTGACAAATTTATATTTTTTATCTACGTCATGTAGTATTGTTTCGCCGAACTCGGTGTTTATCGTGTTTATGTCTATAAATTAAATTGATAATTTATGATAAATACGATTAATATAATTTCATTATGTTTCAATTAATTTACGACGAATAAAACTAAAAAGTTCGGCAACCGTGTTGCGGGTGAACGCTCTTGTCTGCTCTCTTGTTCACACCGGCGCGCGGCGCGGCGCGGCGCGGCGATTGATTTGTCGGTCGAATTAAACTTGATTCAATATTTCGCCATGTTGAAGAAATATTAACATTTTAACTATGTTCTAGTTCGAAACTTGATTTAAATAAACGTTTATTTCTACGGGTGTTGGAGTTACGCAATGTAGTAAGTTCCGAGAACGTAAACAATTACCATTGGCGACAATTAGATTCGAATAAGTAAATACGTTTAACGAGCATTCAATAACGGTTCGAATAATTCATTAAACAATAACAGACTATTCATAACGCGGTAAACCTAACACACAATGGTAGACTGTACATTTAAACATCAACAACCACTTTTATTACGATAACCCACGACAACATTTTTCGGGGCCCGTCCGTGCGACGGGCTCGACGATTTATTAAAATATAATACGCGGCGGCCGATCGTGTAAACGCGTTAATCCAAATAAAATATATTTTGATTTCGCGCGTGTAAATGAATTATTATAAAGTCATATTATCTTTATGAAATTAAACGAGCCAGTTTTTGAACGATCCTCGATACTCTCGTGCAGTTTACGTGGTTATGTAATTATCAAACGGAATGCCCGCGGTAAGTGTACACACATATGTATACGAACTCTTCAAATAATAAACATGATGGGAATGACGTTTGAATAATATTTTTCGATCGAATTAGTTGACCACAAAACTTTATTATTTCACGAACACCGGTCGAAACGCATTTAACGAACGTATTTATTATAAATATAACACGGGTCGAATCGATAATATTGTTAAATTTTAGTATTGTTTCTTTTTTTTAAAACCACTTAACAATATTATTATTCCGGCATTTTCAAACCATATTGGATAGACTATGGTCATCGGACGTCTGTAGAGTTTATACATTTGTTCATTTCAATGACATTGTCTTTGTTTCAATAGGTGCACAGCGCTACGCACGCTATGCGGATATTTTAGTTTTAGTATCGTATGATGTGTGTAAGCGAATATGACGTGTTTGCTGTTTGAGATGAAAACTATCCGGAGTTGGGATCGAATCTGACTACAGGGGAGGGTTCGGCGATTATTTCCAAAATTAAAATGTAAGTCAAAATAGAGTAGATTATAATATATTGAAATAGGACACCACCGCGAACATCAGCTAATCAATCACGCATCTACTTGTATCGCGCACGTATCGCCACAGTAAATACCCTCAAGGGCGAGTATTATGTAATTAGGCATTACGTTATGATCGACGTATAATTATGATTATATAACAAATTTCGCTTTATTTATTTTTATTTATTTTTTCATTTTTTCGCTATTATTTCACTCCCGATAATAATCACTATAGGTGATCGAAACGAGTTCTTAACGAATACCCCTATTTATGAGTCATTATTTTTGCACTGAATTACTTTTAGCGCTGAAATCGTTGTTTTACAAGATTCGTGTTATTATGTGCGCATTGTGCTGGACACGTTAAACCGTTAATTATTATTGGACAAATCGATGGCTCATAAAATCAATGGTTTAAGGCGGTACAAATAACTTTAAAGGTACAAGACGTGGTAAGGTGTTAAAAATAAAGTGTAAGATACTTTTTAAATATTCTTTCGGAAAGCATCTATTATGTACGCATTTTAATTCCCATTAAAAGTATAATATTACAACACCGTCACACTTCCAATCGTCAATTACCTTAAAAATAACAGTAGACGTTGCAATTACTAAGCCGCCGCCGCCGCCGTGATCTCCGATTATAGGCGTTGCTCGGCGACGCGTGTAATTCCTTGTAATGTATATCCTGTTGAACCTGTACACGGTGTAAAATACCTGACGTCATAAGTTGAACTTTGAACGCGCGCACGCACGATGCAGGTACCCAGGTCCTGTTGTCCTCGCGTCGTTCCAATAACGACGCAATTTAAAAACACGAATTGCGTTCAATGACGTCACTTGGCGCGGTACGAATGCAATTTAGTTTTTATTTGAGCGCGCAGAACAGTACAGTAGTTGGTATTCGTTTAGTCTCATTTCTTTGAACTCCGGCCGGGCTGGTCCCTATACCACCGCGACTATCGCACGTGAAATAAATATTGGCTTTCGACTAAATTCGGTTATTCCTATCACAGTAAACGTAGGCCCGTATTGAAGCGATCTGATTTACTGACGGTCTGCATAAGCAAACCCTCGTCGTTTCGTAAATATTTTATTAAGACATTGATATCTACGGTTGTCGAGTTTTTGTTGTTTAATTTTAATTTAATTTTTTTAATCTTTTCGTTTTAAATACAAGGTTTGAGAAACACCGTGTCACCAGTTTACTCGTAATATACTCGAAAATACACTAAATAATTACAATTGAGCCTTTCTCGATCTCCGGCGAGGCGGTTCTCGTGCTTTGGTGTGTAGTACTTGTTAGCATAGTTGTCAAGTATTCGAAGAAATGTTTCTCGATTACATACTCTGGATGGAATCCACTCCCTCATCGGGACTTTCGGCTACTTCAACTCGTCTAACTGAATACTAATAAGTAATTTTTAACATAATTAGAACGGTACACCCTACCGTGTGTATCAATATTATTGGCGGAGTCAAATTGTTTCGAAACATATTATATCGGTTATTATAAGTACCTGCTTGCTCCCGAAATTCACGTAAATCGTACTCGTCAAGCATTTCAAAATTATTTTTTAAGTAAAAATATTTGTTTTCCGCTCGAGAACCAATTATTGAAAGATATTATACATGTATGGTAACCTTTAAAAAAAAAACTTCCGACTGTCAAATTTTTAATAAGATCATAATTATTATTATTATGTCCAGTGTTCGTAGTAATAAGAGGTGTGTAATTTTAATTTCGTAATTATATGTTTGCGATTTTGTTAGCATATGTAATTTACCTAATTTTAACCTATACATTTGGACGATCGATTTCGAAAATCAAATTTAAAAACGTCAGAGCACGTAAAAATTGTAATATTTGATTTCGAATACATTTAAATAATGAATTATTAATGAAATTCGAGACTTGTAGTTTAGATGCGATTCCTTTACGCGCGGACACGATCTCGATCGCGACATTTGATTTACTATTACGATTTGAAATAAAATAATATCGCATATTATGATACATTTTACATACACAAAATTTAATATATTATTACGGAATAATGTGCAATCGAGTAGTATAAGGCTGTAGTGTTAGGTCGCCGGTTCTCTGGGTTCTGTCAGTGCAACGCAGTGATCGTTGACAAAAAAATGTGAGGCATAACTAGAGAAAAAATTAGAAAATAAAAATAAATAAATTTGTATTATATAATATACGTAACTATACTGACCTTCGTTCAGAATGGATTTTTTTTCGCCGACTAGTGAATGCTTTCGAATTCATATGAATAATATTCGACTAACAACGACGAAGGACAAGCACTCGGCGCACGTGTCTCTTCGGATTTCATTATCACGCTTATCAATTATATAATGAAATATAATTTTTAATAAAATTTCTTCCGAGACGTTGAAAATAAACCGAACTCGGTCATGAAATATAGCCATGTCACATTTACAAATTATAAATGTCAAAAGAAACGCAGTCGTTCGCATTCCTGTGGTTTGAATGAGAATATACGTATGTATGTCTACACTGAACACGCCGAATGTACACAGTTTTAAATCTCCGCGGTTTACAGTCGATATCAAATAAATACAGTTTATACAGATTCGTGACATTATTACGAGCATGCATCAATCGATGGAGCGATAAACCATCGCGGAGAATCGAAAATACAATTTACCATAACCGTTGAACAACGGGCGGTGTTCTATATTGACATTATATCGCGTCTCGTTATAGTGTCTAATTGAAATACATGGTAAAATTATAGCTTTCGGATGCACCATAAATATATTATAAGTGATAAATTAATTTACCACGTTTTTTGCAAAATAAACTTCAACCGATAAATCACATTATCTCAAATCAATTGGTTAGAGTGGAAAGGGAACCGTTATAAACTTAAGCTCGCTAAAGATTTTTGGTCATCTCGGGTTACCTGTAGTTTATTCGTATTATTCAAAAACAGTTTACGCAAGAGCACAAAGGGACTGTTAATTTATTTCGTTTGCTTTTTTTTACCAGTCCTGATTTCTACTATCTACTGACACGAAAATTATTTTTTTTTGGTTCATATGAAAGTTTAACATTTTATTTATTTATTTTTATAGTAATAAAACGTTATTGTATGAGATCTGTTTCTTTTTTACCTAATACCCAAATCGACTCTCATCAAGTTGTATACATTCACTCCGAGTATAATGTTTATTTTCTCTATTCGTGTGGTAATATGTATTGTTTAAAATGTTTAACTACAATCAAACATAAAACAAAAAAAAACATTAAGAAATACAGCAATCATTTTCTATACGGTTTTAATGATATTGTAAAATAATACTTATGGACATACTATTACTACACACCCGATCTTATAATTTCAACACAGTTTCATTCCAAACCGTTATAAGATAATTTGTTTTTTTCTCGTCTGCTAGACTTAAAGCTACTATTGTCGATAACTGTGCCGCTTCTTATTGAGGTTTTAAACAACGAGATATTATGCTTGTTGTATTTTTATAAAATGTAAACTTTGCATTGTCTAGAAAAAATTTTAAAAAAAAAATGCAAATAGATTTATATTAATTTTCTGTAACAACAGTTCACAATATTTGTTCGAACAAATAAACCTTAATATTGTGTTTAAAAGAAAATTTCAATTGAACTAAATATATAAATGTATATTTTTTAGTATTTTTTTTTTTTTTTTAATACCGACGAATTGATGTTACAAGAACTGTTATTAAATTATTGATTTTGTATTTTGTTTTATTCTTATAACAATTCGGTAGAAATTAATTTCTATTTAGAGTTATAAAAAACGTTTAAATCACTGTTCGAACAATCGAAATCTAGAAAATCTCATTGGCAACTCGATCACATTGTTCGGACGGAAAATTTCGGTCACGTCTACTGGTGCGTGGACGCCTTTTGTCCAGTACGTTATCTATCAAATAAATACAACAACAACAACAACAAAAAAAAAAAATCTTTATTTATCATAAAGCAAGAACAATAGTAAACACGTACAATGCTGTTTTTCGTCGATAGCGAAATCGTTGACTTCTGTGGACAAGCTAATCTTGAGAATTTATTTTGACATCGCGCGAGAGGGAAAAAAAATCATTTCGAACTCTGGTCGATTTAATAATACGATACGGTTCGTATTACCATAGGTACGAGATACAGTCCGTAATATCTAGGGTTTACTGTTAAACGTATCGCATTACCTGTCTGGTTTTAAAGCGAAAATACCGAACAATATTTTGTAGTACACGGTGGTCAAAATCGTATCAATACACCGGTTAAGTTTTGTTTGATTTGCATACCGATAACGCCATTTTACAACTATTTCCGCGATATTTTTACTCAAATATTACATAACCGTATAATATTTTATAAACATCCGACCACGTGTACGACATACGTTTTTTTTTTTTTTTACTTTTTATAAGTAACGTTGTGTGCGATAAGTAATTTTTGGACGTATCGATCTGAATAATAGTACTGCTAATAGATAGTATAATCTTTATCCAGGAAATTTATCCGCGTATAAAACACATCGCTAGCAGTTGGGTTTCATTTGCTAAACGAAAACCACTTTTTATGAAATTACGAAGTACGTAACCCTGGCACAAATATAAATAATTGCACGCGTACATGCGTGCAAAGTCCGCCAGTACATGCACCTATACACATACCCACTAATTAGGCACCCTCTCATTACATGCAATATATAGTAAATACGCTAAAAGTGTATAGTGTCGATACCTATTATAATCATTTCGAATAATGTAGAGCATGAAACTTTTATGATTACCACCCCGAGAAAACCAAATTACCGGTCACGATTATTTCGCCGGTAATAGTGACTAGAATTGCCGTCTCGTGCGTTTGCTTATGGACCGGCCGCCAGAGAACTGCTACTGGTTCAAACTCAAACTCACGTAAAATATTGGGTCACGAAATCCTCAAACGAAAACGATATAACAGACATTCGAGCGTAGTGCGATTAAGAATTTTCGTAAAAAAAATTAGGGAAAACCTGTTCGCAATTTTCGTGCATGACGAGAGACTATTAAGTACGACGAAAAGGCCATGTTCGACAGCGAACCCACATGGGTTCGGATAGTTAATTTTAAATTTGTTCGAAATTGCATGCCAATTTTTCGCCCAAGTCTGTCTGGCGACACGGCACAGCGACGCTTGCGGTTTCTCGACGAAATCACTAGAAAATGACGCAGACCACACGGGTGCGGGATTTTTCTCACTGCTACCCACGCGAAAATCAAAACCGACCGGTCGCTATAGTTCTGTCGCTGGGCGGGGTTCCTAACGGTGGCCGTGCGATGTAAACGCAACCGTATAATAACACGATAGAACTTATATTATATAATGATAAATATAACGAAATATTGCAAATAAACTTCCAGGCAATAATAATTAACGAATACGTCGACGTGGCGTCGCCGGACAAGTGTAAATTGCGAATTATATAGTATAAATACAACTAACCGTGACAAAAGGTGCAATATGATAATTTTATGTTGTGTAATGCAGCGTTTCCTAAAGTGTATTCCGTCGTTCCGTGGAACCGTAGGGCTCCGCGGGAAATCTCAAGGGTTCCACTAGACATACGAGAATATCGAGAAATATTATTTCATTGGGAAAGAAAAATTTCATGTATACACTATACTCACTATGGGTATGAAATATTCGTTTATCTTTGAATTTGAACGATTACGACGTTCTAATTGGTCGAATAAAAAAACTTGTATAGAAAATTACCTCTTGGTACATTAAAATTGGTACAGGTTTATTACTATCGACCCGTGGACGTATAAATTTCGTAATGATTACGTAAACGACATTGACGAGCATGTCAACGCGATAGCCTGTAAATTCTGGAATTATTATGATAATATATTAATTTAAAATTTAAATAAAATAAAAATAGCACGGAATATTAGTTTTTTTTAATAAATAATTGAATAGTTAAGGTTGAGTTTTGGAGTCTGAGAAATCGGGCTTCCACCACGAAACACAGATTATTTTCCAAAGGTACCACCGCGGTCGTAAGAGTTTTGGAATCGCCGGTTTAAATGTATACAAAAATTAAAAACAACACAGCCACGCCCCACAGCGGCTCCACAAAATGCTGATGTCATGATACACTGGCGCCCGCGCTAGTGTCAATTAATATTACAAAATGATAAATATAATTGTCCGGAAAACAACTGCAGACGAAAACATTGTTTTGATGAGAGGCCCGCGGAGACGCCGCGCCCGGAAGGGAGACTTTTCGAAAAGCAATCGCGACGTAATGCTCACATAATGATGTATCGGGGTCGCGACTTTATAAACAACAACAACGAAAAACGAGATTATCCATGCAACAGCGACGTGGCAAAGCCGGCGAACAAACACCGCTGCGAACGTTGTGCCGACCGGCGGAGCAGAAATAGAAAACAAACGTCATTAGAGCGCGGCGACCTTTTTTCGAAACGCCACGACGAATGAGACGACGCGCGACAGGCCGCGCGGGAGCAGGTAGGTATACTCGGGTCTATACTATATAGCTACTAGCTCGCCGGACGACCCGAGTCTCTGAAAACAGGACGCGACGGGAAATGTTCGCGACTCGCCGCCGTTGTCCTTCGGAGACGTCGCGTCGGGCACGAGTCACTCCCGGCGGGAACCCGCCGACGACCCCGTTGGCCGGAAGAGGACACATTAGCACCCGCGGCCGTTTCGACGACGTCAAAGGCAACAAGTTGGCCGAAACGCGAGAGACCTAACGATCGAATTGTAATGCCGCGGCGGACGACGACGCGCGCGATGTCGGGAGTAATATAATAATTAGCAAACTTTTCGCCCGAGAAAATGTTTTCGCGCACAGACGTTCGTGTGTTGGTTACGCCGAAGGTTATTTCTAAATGTTTACGCAATTATCATAATTGAATTCGAATCTTTCGACTTGAGCCGCGCGCGTGCTAGTGTACATATTTTCGCAGACGTTTTTCTCGTGTGTGCGCTTGTGTGCGTGCTACTTATCATATAATTATGGAAAATATTTAATTAAATATAACATAATATTGTACCGATTAATTTTTATAAATAGCCCTTCGAGTTAAAACAAATAAAATAATATAAGGTTCTTGATCGACTTTCGAGTACAAAACCTTATTTCAATATGCGAGCAAATCCAGCACAATATATTTTGTTTGAAAATATGTTTGTTTTTTTTTTTTGCATTCATTTTGTCGGTGGAAATGCGTAAATTGCAGTAATAAACTCATTAACTAAATTCACCACACAATAGAGTTTGTGGTTAGAATAACAGAGAACCCAAAATCTATATGATTCAACCGCCATAATACATAATTGTGGAAAAATGTTACCTACTAGACTTGCCGGAATTTGTTTCTAAAAATAGTGATTAAAGTTTGAAAACCGTCAAGTTTTAATTGTATGCACCAGCGTAATACAAAAAAATAATATGTTAGTTTTTCTATGATTGTTTATTTTTTTATTGCTTTCACTTTGGACACGGCTACATTTATTTCAACGACGAACCAAGTTTTCATAATTATTGTTATTATTTCTTAAATTACTTATCATTTCATTATAATTATGAATACACGAAAATTATTAAAAAATGTAAGCTATCGATGAACTAAGAATACTTAGCGTTTTATACCTAGGTACTAAATGCAGGTAAGACATATCGCCTCTCTCGTCTCACTCCCAATGTATCTCTGATTGAACTGTTATAAGTTGATAGGATGTATTTGATATGAATGAAATGAAAATTAATTTTCCCCTCCTCGAAAAAAAATCAAATAATGCTCATGCAAACCTATAAATAGATTGTAATAAACATTATAAAGCAAACAGTTTAGACAAAATTTAGTTTGAATTATGGATTTGTTTAAGCTCCTGTGAATTAATGAACTAATAAAATAATATATTCATTTATGAGTTTTTTCATGTCTGTGCTGTGTCAGTAAGTGTGCTGGCGTTCCGGACCGAATGCACGGTTGAGTCTTCGAAGTGTATATAGGTATACTGTGTTCACTGTGTCGCTGTTGAGAACATACTGATCGCCGTACTTGTTTCCGGCCTTTATTTATATTATTTGCTCCGCCCTTTATTTATACTATTTGCCCCGCCCTTGTTATTGTTTTTTTCGTGATAAGGATACCGCGCGAAACACGCCCGAAAAGAAAATAATATTATATAACAGGTATTTATAATATAGCTGTTTTGTTTATTGATTATAAATTATAATTTCGTCATCTATTGTCCATATTTTATCCGTCGTGTTATTTTTCTACGATATACCATTTTTCAAGTAAAAAATCGTACTCGCTTATAAATTACAAAATTTTTCACTTGTCACCCACAAAAAATGGACTTGTATCTGTTTCGTAATAATATGTCTCCGAGTATTCGATGAAAAAATAACAAGGTCGTGTGAAATACGATATACTGAAAAATTTTAATTGAAACAAATTTTAATCTATTTCACTCGTTTTAGGCAAACGATTTGTTCTAAGACTTTCGTTACGGAAGTTTTTTAAACCTTACGAGTTGATAAAATATAACGTGTAGAGTTTTTTCTCAATTAATTTGTACTTTAAAACTGAACACATAACATATACGTTATTCAGAATGGAATTTCCCTATTATTTTTAAACGCGATATGATAATGCATTGTAATCAAATGATTAACAAATGTACAAAAAAAAAAAAAAAACAAAACAAATAAATAAACAAAAACATTTTGACCGCAATCTATTAAAAATATTGCAATGAATGAACCTTTTTTGACTTTGACTTTGACGTCACTTTGAAATTGGCACCGGCATCCCGGTTGTGCTTCCTTTAACGGTGAAAAAATGTAAAAGTCACATGGTGCCAAGTCAGGACTATAATACGCCTGTTGTACAGGAGACGACGAAATAGTGCTCCGAAACCACGCTAATCGATTTTTTCACACGTTCTTACGGGCTGTGGTTTAGCAACACTGTGGAGTAAAGCCGTGTCTTTCTTTAATACTCGTGTTCCTTAAACCCGAATTTTTGGCTTCACACTGTTGCACGAAACACCGTTATGTCCATTACAATCTATAGCGGTTTCACATATATATTATTTTCTATATGATGTTCGAGAAATGGTATTTTCTCGAAATACAAGTTGAAAGACCCGGATAAATCCACGAAGGCCACGTGGATTGACGGTTTTAGTCGCGGACGAAAACTTTTTTTTTATAAAACCAACTGGTTTGGCGTTATGACATACGACGTATTGAAAATAACGGAGTCAAACAATATAAGTATTTAATATACTTACACTTCTTCTATTAATAATTATCGAAATCAATCGAAAGACAAAATGTCAATAAAAAAAAAAAAAACATTTTGATTAATAAAAATTCAGCTTTTTGATGTTTGAACACTTGTGACTGCATCAAATATCGACTGACATTAAGTATCCACTTTGGTGGAGACATGGTAAATAAATTGATTCCACGTGTTACATTACTTTTTGTGTAAATATTTTGTCAGCCACACATCACACTTATTTCATAAACAAACGTAAAGGTAAGTGTTTTATAAGCATCAAACACGGGTCAGTTGAATAGTGATTTTGTAGTGGTCTGCGTGGCCACAACGTTCGTCCCTTCCTTGAATGAAGTTTAAAATACATTATATTATAATAAATATGCGACACTCTGGTACTCTTGCGCGCGTAGTACTCGTTGCATCATTTTATGTAGATAACAGGAGAAATAGTTAAAACAACGTACAGAAGAATAAGTAATATAAAATTAATTATTCGGGGGAAAAAAAAACAAAACTAAATTTTTAGTCCCAAAAAATCCTTCCACCGCCGCTAATTATATACGTTGACAGTTTTATTCATTAAAAATGAAAAACGCATTTATAAACTCTACGGTATCATTGAAGTGTTTCGACGTGGCCTAATCAATTTAAACGCCATTAAACTTTTGTTAAACAGAAACTATTCATTAAACTGTTCAAAGTATAGTATTATATTATTATAATATACATACGTAATCATTTTTCGTTTCTAAATGTTTTGTTCGCTTTACGCGCGTGTTACTATTACATCTGAATTTGTTGTACTCGTGTTACATTGAATCCTGATTCTCAGCGAGGACTCAAGTCCGATTAAATGTTAGGACGATAATCGGTTAAAAACAATTTCAAAACTAAAAATCACTACTTAATCAATAGGTATGGTTCTCGTTTCATTCAATATCTAAAAGAATAATATATATATATATAATATAATATGATATGTTTCGGCCTTTGATCTTATCTCAACGCATCTGAAAGAAAGTTGGCCAGCACGAGAGTAAACGGTAACGTACGACGACGTCGATTGATAAGTAAGATAAAATAAATAAACACTCGAATTTATCGAACAAAGTGTCGACTATAATATCGTTATTGGCTGTATCAAACGCCCGATGAACATATACACTACATGCACGCGACACGGTGCAGATAATATAATAATTGACCATTAATACACCATTAATTATTTATAGTGGGTAGCTATAATAGTAAATTAAATTAATGATTCGGTTCAGGCGTAAAATTCATTAGGCCAAATCATGCTTTTAATTTCTTTTTTATGAAGTTTTAATTAAAAACATAATGAATTTAATGGAAAAAATACGAAAAAAAAAACGTTGTAAATAATCTGACTATTATCTGCAGATATGGGATGGGTACACCTACCTAAAACGACGTTATACGCCGCACCAGTGACGATCTCGTCGTGGTTTCTAAATGAAATAACACGTTATATCGTTTTTTTGTCGTAGAGACAAATTTATAAAAGTCGACAAGATCTAACTAACAACCGGAGGTACATGACACGTAGTACGTGACACGCGATACGGGCGGCGACACGCCATATATAGTATACGCTGATAATATTAATAATCCGCGCGTCCCGTCGAGTACTTACAAATCGAACGTAATAACTAACCATAGGTACCGGTTTGTTATCGCTCGCGCCGCCGCCGCCGCGCGCCGCGAGCGATCGGTTTCGATAAAGGTCGGTCTTTTCCTATTTTTTTTTTTTTTTTCGTATTTCTTCCGCGCTAGATCGATTTACGTTCTCGTCCGTAAATCCGAATTCGCTGCGCGCGGCCCGAGACGACATCGCCACCGCGTGCCCGTACTGCGAGCGGGGGTACACACGCACGTGTAATTCGAATACATCCGCCGCCGCCGCCGCCGGTATAATGACGACGCGCGGACGAGACGTAAATCGATATACCGCGTGCGATTTAAATAATACTAGTCTTTCCGTTTAGTTCGATCACGACACGGCTTTAGATACGTCCGCCGAGCGTTCGGGATTTATCAATACTCGACATTCAATCTAGCCGCCATCGTACCGTAGAATTCGCCGAACCCAGTCGTGTAGTACAATAATAATCTGATATCCGTCACGGTATAACGCGCGTTCGGTCGGTCGGCGAGCAAAAGCGTTTACAACGATACCATAATGTACGGTATATATATATGTATTCCCGGATAAATCGCCCCGTGTCGATATCACAACCCACCCGCGACCCGCACCCTACCTCGTCGCAAAAACCTTTATAATTCGGCCTGGCGGCGGCGGCGGCGGCGGCGGCGGTGTCTTCAATAAAGTTTCCGGTCGGGACGAAATTTCGACCTAGCGCAAAATTATTAGCTTCGTTAAATGCGTTTGGTTCGGATCCAGCGCGTACAAAGTGTTCAATTCCCGCGAGCGAGAGAATGGAGAAAAAGGTTCGGCGGCGGCTGAACACCATTAATAAATGGCCAAAGGAAACCGAAGGAAATGAAACAGTTCGAGTGTTGCGTCGATATGTTTTTGTTACGTTTCATAGAGATACTTGTTACCCGTAAGAAGAATAAATTGGCTGCTACTTTAGTGATAAACAACAATGGTGGTCACACGTCAACAGCGCGCCGCTCGTATAATAAATTCAAACGCGCGCGTAGGTATACGGTCACAAAGGATCGAGATTATTTTCCGTGGATTCTTTCCACCGTCGCCGTTTTTCCGAGAAATAATCATCGTTTGATCGATCGGATCGAACCCGACATGCAGTGCTTGTTCGAGGGGAACGCGGGGGTGCGGAGTAGTATCCTTTCTTTTTTAAAAAATAATTTCAATTTCCTCTTTTAATATTCCTCACGGGGCGCTCAGGTAAGTAAGGTCTGGACGTTTTTTTTTTCCTACACGACCATCGACGAGACGTTTATACAGTTGTATTGCTTGATACGATTTTTAAATCGAAAAAGTTTGTACAATCGGTTTGCCGTGAAAACAATAGTATACGAGTCGTCAGTTATAATAGAGGTAGGTATTTTGCTATTGAAGTAAAAAACAAAGTAAACTGTTCAAAATGAAATTCAAAATAAACATCTATACCTCATACCGAGACATATTTATGAACTTATCACGAATACAAATATCGCATGACTCATGATGAAAATGTAATTAGGTTTTTTTCGTTTTATAAAAATAACGTTAATTTATTGTTGCGCAATCTTCTCGTCAAACATTTGGCGGTTTCTCATCACATGTTTGAAAAAGATTTAAGTCTCGAGGAGCTCTGCTGAGTTCTAACAAACGTTTTCGTTCCTCTTCTAATTTGTTTTCCAATTCAAGCACTGTGTTATGTATTTGTACGTTTGTACGTTTGTACGCGCCAGTGCGCAGCGTGTATTTCGAAATTCCCGTCGAATCGTATGCGTATTCCGAGTAAACTATGTCCGGAAATAATCCTCGACCGCTTTCGGTTTTCGGAAAAATCATATGTTTGTAAAAAAAACCATCACATGCACCGCGCCGACCAATTATTATAGTTTATTTCGATACTCAAAACGTCCGTCAGGCGTTCGCCGAAGCACAATGTTCTCTTGAAATTCAAATTTTCAAATTATTATCGTTTAATATTGTCGATTGGAGTTTTTTTTTAAATAAAACCAACATGACTTGAATGATATAAAAATTAATTTATCGCAGAAAATTAGTGTTTTTTTTTTTATGGCTAGAACATTATCAAAACATAATATAATGTTATCTAATACTAATATTCCAAAATTGAACTGCCTTACTTGACACTGTATTGATAAAATGGCATTCGTTAAAACGTTTAAATGAGGGAAAAAATTGGCACCGAGGAATATTTTACATTCTGACTAATCAAACGAAACCGCAAACGGTTATCAATACAATAAAAAAATAAATATAATTTACAATGTGTATACAAACAAGTTTTAATTACCTACGGTTTAAGTAAGTTTAAAAATGGTAAAAACGATTACAGTGATATAAATAGGATTTTGAGAAAACAACTCTTTTTTTTTTAAAGATTTAAAATTAATTATTTATAAAAGAGTTATTTATTTCGTACAACAAATGAAAAATAATAACAATTCATATTCGAACGATTTTAAAAGTATTTTCGATTCTATTGATATTTATTATGAGTGATATTGTAACTTTAAATAGTAATAGTAGACAGTGAATTGTTGTGCTATGGAAATCTGAAAATAAATGAGATGAGATTATGCAGGGTATTGAATTCGGTGATTTTCCGTCTCTGCGCAACAGAGTAGTTTATATGTATTCTATTTCTAACGCATCAATCTAGTACCCTAGTAGTATCTAGAGACGATACGATAAAATATACAATTTTAACAACTCACCGTCGTATATTATATTCTAGAATTCGACTTTTATACATTTTCATTTTTTCACACCGATTTGTACGAAAATTATCGAGTACCCCCATCTATAGCGCGATTTTCAATCGATTAACGGAATTACGGTAAGATTAAATCGAAAGTCTGAAACCCTGATCTCAAGTAAACATCACGTCGAGTTCAAATACATTTATAAAATCTTTATCGTATCGATTTGAAATTAATTCTTCCGACCCCTTTAATTTATGTAAAATTGTTACGTCTATTTTATGATTGATATCAATTGACTATCAATCAATATGTCTTCGGAACGTTACCTATCGATTCAACGTCGTCCTTAATACCTTCATACCCATCGGCTGTAATAAATTATTAAAATGAATTATATCAATACTATTACAAATTATAGCAATTTTATAATATTATATCGAGTAGGTAAATAATATATTATCCGAGGTGGTCGCTAGTAGAATGAAAATTAGTGTAATCTCGACGGTTTTTTTTTTTTTTTTCAAATCGATCGATCGACTATATGCTCCTGTCTCTGATCGTTTCCAAATAGTTTTTGAAATAGATTCGATCTTGTGACGATCTTGGTTTCAAATTCAACGGTCCAAAGTTTAATCTCTACAGGTGTAGATTTCAAATAAAATTTGTATTTTCGATAGCAAAACTCGAATGGTTGACGATTTCTCGCGTGCGTTAATTATGGTGTCAAATATCTATGACTATAAATTCTGTGGCTAATATTCGTATATCGAATACATTCGTTTCTTTTTTTTTTTTATCATTGTCATTTTTAAATCCATCCCGGTGTTTATCTAAAAAAAAAAAAATAAACAAGTATTTAATGTTTTTTACTACTTCAAAACTACCTATGACATATAAATACCCATGAACGTTTTATTTGGTAAACGTTAAACATATAAATCGCGGGATTTATGCGACAATAGAAGACAAGTTGTAGTTTTTCGATATTTTTTATTATGTCGATTTTTGTCGCGAGTTAGTTTAGATAATCATTTTATTTTTAAGTAAATTTCCACGTTTTAAATAAAAGTCTATTGAATTAATTAATGAATTTGATTGATTATCGTATAGCATGGAATTAACGTTTTTTTTTTAAAAAAAAAATTAATTAAATGCTTACATTAATCACACGGAATAGTGAAGATTAAATTTTTAGACTATCAAATATTTTTTTGAATAGTAAAAAAAAAAACCGAATAAAAAATAAAATTAATTATCTATTGAAAATAAAATAAATTTTCAATATTTTTTATCGAAAAAAAATATTTCCCGTTGCTTATTGCATTATAAACCATATTTACCCAAGCGCATATTGATGAAGTTGTCAACTGAATATTTCTTTACATCTATTATGTATTTTATCAAAGGGATCTCATTATAGACGTATTAATTAAAAACAAGTGCGTGAAATGAAAAGACCCAAAGTGAATGTACTGTTGAAAGTATAATTTGTAAATAATTAATACGAATCCTTTCAATTCTAGCTAAAAGCGTAGAACAAATACACACGCGCAGATACTTTTGATGTACTGTTATTTAGTTCTAATTCTAATTTCTTTTATTTTCGGATTTAATCAAATCGAGTTTAATCATGCATAGACTAGAAACGATTGAGAATATAATGTTGTGTTTAAAATCGTTGCGATTCGTTCTTGTCAAAAGTGTGTATACCTATAACGCTTTCAAACCACTTTGATAGAAATATAATTAATAAGAAAGGTACTTAACATAATAATGTTTAGGCTGACATAATGTTTTCTATTAATTTCGACGGAAAGAAAAAAAAAATTACGATCTGTAATTTTAATTTTAATAAATCATCGTATTTTAATAAATACTACTTAAGTATTCATAGTTGCCTCGAGAATAACAACTTTGATCATACTTAATTACACACCTAATTTAGTAAACAATTAATCAATATTGTTTCAATAAAACACGATAATAGTCGGTAATTAATCAAACAGGAGAGCCCACCGTAGTAGCTATTATCATAATGTAATAGAGAAATCGTTGCTGGCCATAAAACGCACCGTAGCTTTGATGATTGTCACATATTTTTGTGAACAGGAAATGATATTCAGATGTAATGAAACCGAGGACAGCGAGGGAAAGCCAAGTTTCGCGAGAGAAATGTATTCCACTAACGATTCGTATAAATACATGTGTTATAAAAGAATAGAGTAAACGTAATCTGATAAAGAAACGTCATTAAAGTTAAATGAGGATTGATCGAATAAAATATTCAATAATATCAAACGTAAAACCATTTAAAAGTAAATTGATATTTATGCATTTGTATTTATTTACTAGTATTGTATTAGCATTATTGTACAATTATTATTTACTGTACTGTTTGCCTTTGAGGCGTACAATTAAATATTATTATTATTATTGTTTTCGATAGTAATAATTGTGGTTTGTGAAATGCTTATTAGAAAAGTCATTAATCAATGTATTTTATTTATTTATTTATTTATTTATTGATTATTATATAGAATAATATATTATTATTGAACACGATACGTTTGTTATTTTATTGTGTAACCGAGGATAATCGATGCCCGTCGAAAAGTTATAAAAAAAAAAAAGTCTCACGAATTCAACAATAATAAATAGACACAATAATTCCTTGTGCAATATTTGCAACATATTTGAAAATATAATTTATGAACCAAGCTTATAACGTTGTTTAGTTAATCAAAGTTCTATATTATTTAAAAATAAATAAATTAAAACGTTCGAACGGTTACGTGTGTGGTAACACAAGGTTGCGGACCATAATGTCGCAAGGGAAAAGGGTTATTATACATTTAGGTACACATAAATGTTAATGTTAAGACGGCGGAAGATTCTCTCAATCCCACATATGACCTTTTACTGTGGCACACATTTTTATGGACAAACCTATTATTAAACGACCGCGAAATTGCCATGTGAAAATTGGTCCTTCCGTACCTACCAGCATATTTCTGCTGACTTTGCGATTCTGCGGAATATTTCATTTGCCCTCGTAATATTCAAATTTCCCCTTTCGCATTTGAGAAACGTATCTAATACAAACTTAAACGCGTAGACGTTTAAACGATTGGGTCATAAAACGCACATACTAATGATAAACAATTTTTACGAGTCGAACGTCGACGTTTTTTTCTTCTTTTTTTTCACTATCGATTCGTCGTTCGTGTTTTTGACGATTTATTTTTAACTAGTTTTATTCACCTATTTAAACACAAATGGTCGACAAGTATAGAATAAATCACAGATTGAACGCTACATCTTTATGTAACACTCAAACTCGTCCTACTCGGCACGCACATACATTATTTTAAATAAGATTTAACTTATTCAATGTACATACCCACCTACTACAAAGATGGACTTACACAATACATCGGATGCTGGAAACTCGTCTCTTTATATTCATGTGAGCGCAAGCCATGCCGTACTATTATTATATTTGAAAGCAATGATAAATTATCGAATTCAAAACACGATTTAGAGCGAAGCCTTACCTATAAGCTTGAAATATCATAAATGCAATTTTCACGTTTCAAAAAAAAAAATCTATTCTACTGAGACTAATAACGTTTATCGAAAATCCCATCGTGGATTCAACGAAATATCGAATATAAAATACATCAACAAAAGTTTTATAGTATAACAGAATAATAATCGCGGTGTTTTAACCTGCAAATAGGCCGCGATATTCGCTGTTTTCATTGATTTGGTAATCAAAACATCTATCAAAAACTATACGATATTAAGCGATTGGAAAAAAAAACAAAACCTAAATCATTGACTGTGGTCGACTTTCGGCCACAAATAATATAATAAATGTATTAATCATTAAATTATCGAAAACGTTTAGAAATTCTTATTAAAAATCGTACGTCAAACCTAATCTGACCCGACTGAACGTTATATCAAACTGATACGAGTACGGTATATCATCGATTCGGTCGGATTCTAAAACTGTCATTGTATATTATAATCTCTAGTAAACCATAACCCAGAGTTTTGAATCCGAAAATCGATGCTGATAACTTAAGTTCCGTGATTTGGTTTATCGATACGGGTTTTTGAATTTTATAAAAAAAAATTTCTTCTTCTTTTCTTTTGAAAACAAAAAGCCGAGATTGTCTTTCATCATTTTGCCCTCCGGACAGGCCACGGTTGATAGACGTAAAAGGGTCAAGGCGTAAATCACAGGGATGGACGTGTCAGTCATATTATTTGTATACGTTTGAAATAGTGCACCATCACTGGCGGAAAACGTATCTGATTGCAGGTTTAAATATTGTACATTATACAATATGTCACCGTATCTTTACTTAAGATAATATTATTATAGATCGAGCGTTTCGCGTGCGAAAGGAACTTTGGTATAATCATACGAAACATTTGAATTTAAAATGTTGATAATAATTATATATCGTATTTTTTAGAGCAATAAAAAATTACATCGTGGTTAACAAATTATACGGATTTTTTGCGAGTTATCGCCGCGTTCCAATAGCCGGTGGAGATTTAAAAGTGATAAACCGGAAGAAAATTAGCCTGCTTAGTATGTTCATACAGTTTACAAATGATGAAGTGGTTTCATTGGGGTCAAAAATATTGTATTTTAGAAATTGCTATTACGATTGTTTTTAATTGGTAATTTTGCAATAGATAATTTGTTTTAGTTTGTTAAATTATTCAGGCCATACGAAAAAATTTAATTTATATAAATGAAAATGGCAGGGCGAATTAAAATATGATTTTAAAATTTTTAAGTACGGTCTGTGTTCAATAATTATCGAAAATAATTAGTATAGGTAATATAAAATTATAATTATAATTTTATGTTATATACTTTCCGATCATTTTTCTAGTAACTGAAAAACTGACGAAAAATTAGAAAAAATAAAAATAAAAACAGCATACCCGGTCTTCGACATAATCGATTTCTTGAAAGTGCGTATTCCTAAAATGACAAAATGTGTTTCAAAATTATTATGAAGAATGGCAATCGTATTATTTTAATAAATCTAAGTTCGATAACACAGGTTAGTCGGCATCAAATGTGACGATCATATCAAAGATAAATTTAACCGCGACTCGTGTTGTGGTCGTGTTTCCATCGAACGTGTTTCCATCGAACATGTTTCTATCGAACGTAATTATTACTATGACAACATGATAATCGTTAAGAAATTACCATCCACAGACTAATTGCACACGTCGTATGCACTCGTTTACTTTTAGGTATTTAGGTGTTGATTTAAAAAAAAAAAAAAGTTGGAGGGAAATGATCTACTACGCATTTAAGGTGTGGCTTCTACAAGCTTACATATTATTTTATACATACATGTGCAACTCGGTATAAGTAACAATAAATTGTATGTGTTATTAAACCGTTTTCATTAGTTGTTTATTTGGTATTAAAACGGGTGATTGGAACTAATTAAAACTTAAGATTAATCTTTAAAAAGTCGTCTAATAAACTCAATAAACACCTTTATAAAGTAAGTTGATTTTCTGAGGTGAAAAAAACCAACCGTTGATGTGTGTGTGTGGGTTACGCGAGCACATGAAACAGTAAATAAATGTGTTGATAGAAAATAATTAAATGACCCCGACAAGATGGTAAAAATAAATGTTAATATATAATAAGTTTGTAAACTGGTGTTTTGCGAAACGTTGAACTCATTGCCACGTTGTTTTATCGACATTTTTGCATGCAATTTCAAAACAACAAAATCATTTATAAACTGGAATATTTTACTACTATTAACTAAAGCTGAATTATATAGAAATTTAAAAGTTAAATATAACTATTATTTCTAAATGAGTAAAAACCAAAGTGCACGACTTATTCACTGATATAAAAATTGCGTCTAAAAACTATTGAACTAAAATATTTTCCATAACCTGTGTATATATCTATACATATGAAAAATATTTAATTTAATAGTTTTCAGACGTAATTTTTAAGAGCGATTTTCAATACTTATTCGTTGTATTATTATTATTCATAAATATACTTATACACTTTTCGTTTAAAACAAGCTATACAATATCGATTGAAAAAATAAATATAAAAATAAATGAACAAATCGCAATTTAAAAGCCGTGTAATTTATGTAGTCGGACATTTATATTGATTAATTAACAGTCCGATTATTCTCTAAATAGATAATCCTCGTGATAATCGGACCTTGTCATTATTTTGTATGAATCGAACACAAACGTACACTCTAAATATAAATTGACGAAAGTATTAATTTCAACAAACACATAATATACAATATAATAATTGTATGTAATAATATTAAAATTAAGTGGACGACATGATATTATAATATTATGCTGGTTGACAACACTAATGAATCGTCTCTAACGTTATTAAACATTATTTCATAACACTATAAGATTATATAATATGTATATAATTATTTTTACTTTTGTTTCAATTCGCAAATAAATATTTTATGTATTGAATTGAAAAATAAAATAAAAATCTAAATTATATTCATTACATTTTATTCGACCTTAAATAACGCTCTATTTTATTGTTGATTTCATTGAGATATTATATAATAGGTTTTACGTAAGCTTTAATAATTACTTATGGTATACGTCTTATAGTTCAATATGTTTTACATTTTATTTTAAATAAATGAAATCACGATGAACAATAATAATAATAATAATTACGACGTGTTTAAGTGATATCATATTGTTCCTCTGCGATCTCACGAAACGCAACGAAATTAAATATAATATATATTATATTTCCATCTTTTTACGTCTATATCATCTATTATTTAAGTGTAATGACCCTACACCTAGAACAATAATAACATAATAATACTTTTTCAATATTTCATTTTTTTTATAAATTCTTTTAGAGATAGTTTTTTTTTTTTCACAGGTCGAAATAACATGAGTTATTTCGTGTTCAGGATAAATATTAAATTTAATAACATATAATTTGACAATATAATACCATATTACGAACAATAATAATTACACTATAGCTATCGGTCAAATTACTTTCAGGTGAATACAATTTCGTTATAGATGTTTTTTTTTTTTTTGTATATAATTTTCAATACGATTTGAACAATGTGATCATATATGCGGCGCAATAACTACCTTAGGGAAGGTATTGCAATTCGATTTTAGTTTTACAGGCTAACAAAGACAAACTAATGAATTGCCGTTTCTTCCACGAACTTTAAATATTAATTATTATTAAATTAATTCCGATTAAAATCTTTTTAAATTTCAACCACAATAATTTTCGAGTATTTTTCAACATGCTGACCATTCGAACGTTAAATGTGCACCTGTTTCATCAAACAACTAATTTAAACTAATTTAATTTTAAACAAATTAAATCGTCATCACTGTGAATCGAGTGTCACGTGTGTCGTAATAAAATTTAAGTACTTTATGTTTAAAAATCGCTTGATAATGTACACTCGACGTCTTGACTCGTACTTATTCATTTGAACTGAAAATGTACGTGTATGTCCTATAAAATAAGAAAGATTTCAGATGTAATTATAGTTAAATACAGAAAAGAAGAAAACGTGTATTTGCAAAATTCTCAGACGAATATTGGACACTGATCTCACCGGGGTTTGCCTGGGCGTAATTCTGCAGCATTGTTTTGTCATTGTTAAATCAGAAAGAAATTGTTCCATGTCATAAGGGTCTGAAAACTGTTTTGAGAGAAACGCAACATCTACACGTACCGTTATTTTTTTTGTACTTGTGAAAAAATAAATAATATTATGTACAGATTTACTTTAAGTAAAAAATAACAAAAAATTACCAGTCGAGTAAAAATAAAACGGTTCATCACGTCATAATATTAGTTATAAAAAATGTATATACATTTTTTTAAATTTTTTTATTTATATCAGTCCATTTTTGAGTTATTGTAATTTCAAATGTACAAAAAATAAAGAAAAATATCCACACTTACAGGCGAATTAATTATTTCGAAAACTGCCCGGTGAGATACTGAAATATTGGCCAATTTAAAGTTCGCATGCTCGAATGAGAACTGAAATGACACCTCTTAAATATAGACCGTTTCATAAAAAAAATGTTCTCAATTTCTACATAGACACCTGTTGTATGTGAACGTATTTTCTGATCACTATCTACAACTTATCATTATTCCGTGACAGATAAGAACAACGTTATATTATTATTTTATTGCACAAGATAAATAATACGATTTTTCTTGATAATTTTATTAAGGTTGAATACTTAAGTCACAGTGAAAAAAAAAAAAAATTAAACTCCAATTCATTAAAGTTAATCGAATCACCTGCAGAAGGTCAGTTACACCCATTTTCATAGTATTTCGATACCATCTAATAATATATATTATTAAGAGTTTAAAACGCCTTTATGAGTTACCCGAGTAGTTTAATTTGAAAAACAAACAAACGCGATTACTCAATAATGTATAAACACGATATACGTACGTATGTTTATTATCAGCTTACGTTCGTAATGTTTCTGATCAGATTTTCAAATAATATTTCTGTAGTATTTCGTATGGCACGAAAACTATTCGAATGCGAATGACCTGCTCGTATAGTTACATTTTAGTAGGTATATTTGTTAATAATTAAGAACTATGCCAATACGAACTCGCGGAAGGAAGAAAAATAGTCGATATAATATAGACATATAATAATATAAATGTTAAATACGAAAACTTTACACTAATCACTGCTAATTGTATAAATTCGATTGAAAAAATCAAAAAAAAATATATAAATCAAACCGTGCGTAATCAGTGCCCAATTTCGAGTTGTCTGAATTATGGAATAGTATTTTACGATTGCGCGTGTTGTACGTGTTTGTCGTACATTATTAATTATTATAATATAAATAATATAATACTAATAAATAATAACTAATAACTTAATAATAATAAGTTATTTATAAAATGTAAACAGCAAACTGTTCAGACTAAAACGATTACGTGCGCGTTCATATCAATGCAAAACACGCCAACAACAACCGGTCCGTCGTCGTCGTCGTCGTCTGATAATTATTCGTAATGCCTGTTATAGGAAACGCATCGGTTTCGCTTAATAGAGATATGATCGATTTTACGTGTACGTCAGATCGGAACTATATAAATTGAGTCAAAGTCAAGATTCTTGAAAATACTTCGTAGTATTTCAAACGCGCGATACCGGTACATTCATCCGTTGATTGAAAGCTTCGTCGTACCTGTACAAGATAAATAATTATAGATCGAGTGTAAAGAATACTGCTAGAATGATTAAACGCCTAGACTAGATTGAATTCTGTTTTTTTTTTCACATCCCTAACGTTATTTCGATACTCGTCGATGGTCACGTACAATTTATTTATTCATTTGTTTATGATAGATTGCCAAAACGTTCGTAATTAAGCGGATCGCTAATTAGATTTCAAGTCGTAATCGTTATAGTAGCATACATATATATATATACTCGAAAGACTTGCAATATGTTTCGACAACGTTAACTTAACTGTTAATTTTTTAACTTTTAATTTCGTTTGACATTTGCCTAACTTTTAATGTTTTTAAAAACTATTGTTAACTAATTGTATTCCGTTTGTTGTTGACGCGAAATTACGATGTGTTTGAACATATTCCACTATTTCAGTAACTTTTTGAATACTATTCATCATACGTTCATAAACACATAATATTGTAAACGATAAAAAGAAAAGAAAATCCTGTCAGTTCTGTGTTACAGTTATATTTTTATATTTCGTTAGTGTGATAGACAGTATCTTATGTATAATTTATTTTCAGTAAACTACTCACCTAATTATGAGTTGAACAATACACTTAGAGACACTTTTATTATAACTTTTGACTGTCTCAAAAATAAATACAAGTCGGAGTGTTTATTAAACTATTGCTATTACGGCTGATTGACTAATCGAAATTAAAAATAATGGATATCTTAAACAAAAAAAGTTCTCACTATTAATAATTGTATTAGAAAAAAAAAAAAAAATGTCTCAGTTTAATTAATCAGGACTCGAGACTTTTATCGTGAATGATCATTGTTAAAAGTAGTAAATAAATATTCTATGCTATAAGCAAGGAATAATGTTTCAAAATAAAATATTAATTTGATATTTTAAAATAAGCTCTTTTGAATTACGATATCGATACCGCATTAATAGCATTTAATTTTAATATTATATTATATGCCCGAAAAAGAAAAAAAATAACCTCAGCAGTTAAGTGCTCTCGAGTTTAATATAAATTATTTGTACAACAATTTTTCCGAGTAAACATAATATCTTTACGAGAGTCTAAGAAGCCTACACTGCAACAATGGAATGATTTACAATAAAAATGTAAGAAAAAAAAAAAAAAACACACACAATATTTATTATTATACACGTCAGGGCTTTGTGCTAGTTTCACTATGGAAAAGGTTATATATTACTCGATTAAATTATAATTTTAACAACAAAATAAATGAAAATATTTTATCCGCGTGGATTTTAACTATAAACAATATCGTAGACGAAACGAAAAGTCAAGTGTCGTTGAAAAAGAAAAAAAACAAATACCAAATTATTAGGTACCTATACGTATATGATGTATATTATTATATCAAGTCTCGATTGTATGTACTCGAAAAAATATATATATAATTTCTTTAGATAATACGAGAGAGAGAGAGAGAGAGTTTAGCATAATATTTCGTTTTAACTCCACGACAAAATGATCGGTAAAAAGCCGGTAAGCTACTGGTTTCGAGAGGTTTTTTCCAGGTACGTCATATATAAGCCGATCGCGCTTATTTTAGTCGAACAAATAATACGTACGAACGGTCGCAAAATGAAATTTCAACTTTTTCTGTCGTCGGCTTTGCCACGCGTTTAAAAAGGACACTGGGTTTTGAAAAAATTTCTCTATTAAGTTATATTTAGACGAATTTTCTTCTTTTTCATTTCGTCGCTCCGTGAATACGTTGGCACAATAATGTGGTGTAACGAGAAAAAAAAAAAAAAAGAGTACAGAAAAAAACCATTATTTCTCGGAATTAAAAATAACCGTTGGTAAACGTACTGCGGACTGCAGTCGACGCGCGTTCAATTTTTACGAAGTCGTGTCAAACACGTTTATAGGTGGCAGAGCAGGTGGGTAATCGAACGGCCACGGTTCCATCAAACGATTATTTTTTTCTCTTTTCTCAGAAATTACTTTGTAACAGTACTGAGTGCCTGAAACTGAGAGTGTTTTTAAGAAGCGAATATATCCGCCGCGAAACTGTAAAAAAAAAATTGTACCTGTACGATGATAATAATAGTAATGGTTGCGACGTTTCTCCTTTTGATTTACGAATGTTTCGATGATTCGCGCAGTGTGAGATAATTTATGAAAAATTTATATATACGAAATTCGGGGTAACGCGTTAATTAACGAATTCGTACGTATAATATAATGCGCTTCTAATTCGCCTGTATAAATTGTGATTCCGTATATACGGTGTTATGATTTAGTATTACAGCCCTTATTATTATTAATCATCAACATACACCAATAATAAGGAATATTATTCGTCCAACTCACCTGGTCGTTCGTTCCCAGGAGAAACGCCATAAATATTTATTAATCCCTTTTTTCCATTTCTCACAAGGCCGCCGAGGTTAGAGTAAAGCTGCAACTATACGGTATGTCGATCCTTTTAGTGTACTCTCGATTCATTTTTTTTTTTTTTTTATATCGTTTTACTTTTTCCATTTGTATTAACCAGAAAGTCTTAAAAAAATATAACTCAGTGGCAATTTAATCTAATTTGAATAATTTTTCTGGAATAAAATCCCAGCTTAATTCGTACTGTTTTTATTTACGTCGATTCCGCCCGTCCGCCAACATCTGAAATTATTATTATTTTCTTTTTTTAAACATTCACTTTTGAAGTAAGTAAATCGAAATGGAAAACCGACGTTATAAGTAGATATATCGATTTGATAGCTTACGTTTCCCAGACCAGATGTTGCGCATCTCCAACTGTCGTCGGTTACACCACGTAAAACGATTCGAGTGTTTTTTCCTGAAATCAATTTTGATCCGTTTGTTTTTAGATTTTACTGCGAAAAATTCCAAAAAAAATTAAACGTTGCAATTATTCGACTACACATATCGTATAAGCTAATGCTTTGATTTATTGTTTCCGTAAGAATTTAGAACGAACACGGTTCTTTCCGGATCGGAAATCTAACGGAATTTGTTCAATCCTCAATTTTATGCTTAAAAAATATGTCGTGTCCGACATATTATTTTCGCGAATATTAACGACTAATTTTGTTTATTAGTGATATTTAAGTGAAATTCGTTTACAAAATAAATAAAAAAAAATGTTGATATAATCATTACACCAAACTTAATGTTTTAAAACTTTTAAGTAGGTAAATAATAATATTATCATTAATCGTTATGCTTGAGAGTATTTTTGTTAAGTGGATAATAAATTGTCCATTAATATTAATTCTGATTTTTTAATAAATTTCCTTTTTTTTTTTTTCCGCACTCGACCAGTTAGTCGACCCGTTGAATAAATAAATCATAAACGTTGTTATAGATTACTTATTTTATAGTATTACATTTGTTACATTTGTACATTAGTATAGCCAAGAGGCCAAACTTATATTTCCTACGTAATAACTATTTATCATAAAAATCGTGTATGATTTGCGATTATTATATAACATTTGGCAATGAAATCTACTCGCTGGTTACAAATAAACATTAGTACCTACGTATTAATTGACCTGCATTTGTTTCGATGTTATATAACGCACGGTTGTTGTTTTTCAGTAATTTAACCGTGACATTGTTTCATCACTTGCAACACATTTCACAGCCAACTGGACGATATTAAAATTTAATTCACACTTAATGGCGAATATGTGTCGAGTTTATTTATGATAATAATTTCGCACCTTATTTCACGTCCGAGGTACCTTTATTTGTCTAGATAATTTTAAAACGAACACGTAATATCAATATAATATTATCTTTATAACAATATAATAATAATAAATATCTGCTCGCATCGTTGATCGTATTTCAATCTCTTTTGATTCGATTATACAATTAAAAATAATAATTAATAATTTCAATAGACGCGCATCGTAGTAGTTTAACGTCCTACTATTGGAGATTGAAAATAATTTAAATATTAAGTGCTCAGTATTTAACACACAGTAAGATTCATACCGACAATACGTCCACTTCCATATTAACACCTCCTATCTTCGCGTATCATTAATCAATCTGATTGCATGTTATTCATAAATTATTCGCACGTAGTAATATTGTTTCGTTTAATAATACCTCGGGCTCGATAACTCGAGCGGCGGCAGTAAACTAACACGTTTTTATGTCCGACATATTGTTTATTTTATTTCATTGATTTGTTTCTTTTTATAATCACTGTACCGCGTTTAGTTTTATAAAACCTACGCTATAGTGAATATTATAAATACACGCGTATTATATATATTATTATATAATTAATTATACTTAAGCTATCAATCTAATTAGATTCGTTTTAAATAACGAATAATTATTCAAATAATAAATCATTTCTCGTAGTTCTATCGATAATTTTATTTCTTCTAATTGTCATGTTTTGTTGCGATTTCTATTAAGATAATGTTATAACAGAATCCTATTTTTAGTTCCTTTGTATAGACATCGAACCGCTTTTACGTCACGTCGTTGTAATGAAGATGATTGACAAAACTCTTCGTTGGAAAAAAGGAATGGATTTCTTTCGCACTATAACATTAGAAACCGATAGACATTGCAAAATATTAGAAATAAGTTAAATACGTTTACGGGAAAAAATTCAGGTACACGTGCATCAACAACACCCACATCGAATTAAAATATAAAACGCGTATATCACACTAATACGTATTATGTGTCTATTAGTTTTGCATCTGAATGTTTATACACGGGTGTTTATTATAATTATAGACTTTTTACCCACTCGTATCTCTTAAATTCATTACGACGATAAATGTCCCGACTTTCTTTCAGTAACCCAACACAAGGTTGTTTCGTTATTATTATATAAGATTATTGGCAATTCAGTTCATACACATACTTGTAAACGCGTGTGAAAACGAATAATTATCGCGCTCAGTGTCAATAGAAGTTTAATAGTTTTTCTAATATTATATAATATAGACACATATTGTATACATTTATGAGATATAGATCCAGAATGATAATCATAACGATTCGCATAAATATATCGTAACTCGTAAGTCAGTTAATTACACTTAATATTACTGTTTAATTGTACATTAACTTTAGACACGTGTAGGAATAAAAATTCGTGTTGTGTTATTGGAAATATTTTCAAGAGCACATACGCATAGATCATATTATATTCATCAGGGAGTGACTAGCGCGAGAAAAACAAAAAAAAAACAATAAATAAAACTCGATAACTTTATGAGCACCGCGTGTGTTACTATTAAAATCGTCGTAATATGATGCATTACATCATAAGCAAGCTTAACATATTATTATCTTAGTCGGAACATTTAATATATTACTGTACCCAGGCCAGATGTTTAGAATATGAGTAAAATGATATGTTAAAACGGAATGAAACTACAAAGGGATATTTCAGGTAGAGCTATTTAATAACATTTTGAAAATAAAATTTAAAAAAAACCCCAAGAATCAAGACGACAATCAAGACAATTATTTACTGCATTAAAAAATTAACCATACTTTTCAGACGGAAACTATGAGGTAATTAGATGAGAGAAATATCGATCTATTTTTTAATCAACCGTATTGCATAAATCTTGGCGAGCGTATTAAATATATTTCAAATCATATTTCAGGATATACCATAGGAAACACTGCGAAACAAATTTGTGCCCCTTTGCGATGTTAACGGGACGTCGATTTGACCATAACTATGCTAATAATTTAAACACTCACGATTCCTATTAATGGAGGTAAACTGGTTCTATTTTCAAAAACTATTTTCATTGAAACAGCGTTTCAAGTGGTTGCTGTGAAGGAAAAAAGATTACATAACAACGTAAAATTAAAATTTATTGTATCCGCTAAAAGTAAGGATTTTGTTTTTGGTTCATGTCCAATAGAACGTTGATTTTGAGTCTCATAGTCACGAGTAGGTACACGTCGATTAAAAATAATTAGCTATAAATCTATATACAAATGATATATGTAAGTAAAATATTTAGAATACGTCATCATATCAAAAATAATATAATACATATGGAACTAAAAAAAAAATAAATAGAAATTCTTTAAGGGTAAGGTTATAAATCAATACGTATGACTTGCATCTATATATATATAATATGCAATGTTAATTTTTTTTTATACATATTACCTATGAAAAAAACAATAAAAATTAATATCCATAATAAAATATTATAAATATTTATATGATATTGCAACACAAGCAATAATTGCTTACTGAAGGCAGATAATTGTATTCGATTTATGTATTTAAACGTTTTTTTTTTTATGTAATTGAGAGCAAATAAAATAGAAAAAAATTAACGTATTGGCCACCATTTATTGTCTAAACGGATCGACCATGTCAATACGTAATGTGGTAATGTACGCCTTTATGCATTTGATAATATTTAAAGTTCAAACATGTTTTATAATATAATATATGCGTTGAGAAATTCATAAACACACCTATCATTTGTAAAAGTCATATTTTTTTCCCATGTTATGTGTGCTCGATAAAGAATTAAATAAATACGTACGAATCCCGGATATCGAGAACTTGTCAAGGTAATTTTGAATCTTTTTCTCAAAAGAAATATAAGAATTGTTTTGATGGTTAAATAAAAAACACATATTTAAGTTCCACGTCGAGACAAACGTTTCGCTAAACAAACTCAAATCGCTGCCGTGATTTCTACCCGATATTAAGCCGAAAATAATATTTAAACTCCCTGTGTTCCTTACGATGGACGTTCGATCTTTTGTTGCCGTACATCGTAGGAGGAAACGGTAATCGAGTCGGCCCGTTTTCGTTTACATTATTGTAAACGCGGTCCAGTATTGTAATTGTTGTACTCGTCTCGTCGAATATTACAGAAACTCGAAACAAATCTATTACATAATATATAATTATACGTCGAATCGATTGTTCGTATCTATGTAGATGATAGATATTAGAGCATAGACATATTTTATATTATAAGCCCAAGTCAGAACGTATGTGACTATTGCTCCGTTAAGTCGAAATCGGACGGAATACGTGACGCATCGATCCGAATTCAATTCACCGACGTCGTAACGGAATCATGTGTTTTGTTGGCGACCTTAAATCAAAATGTTCAGTAATCGCTCATGGTGAATTTAATTTTCTCTAATGATTTGATTACTATGACGAATACTCAACCATGATACAATAATATTAAAATTACTTACATAATATTGCCAAATCATAAATTGACAAATAATTATTATCGACACGTGAAATAATCTATAGTTAATTATTTCCGTGTAAACCCGTCGTATTACTTACCTTACTTGTTTGCGGTATAACAACGCGAATGCCGAGAAATTACGGTTCCGTTTCGAGAAAAAAAAAAAATTTTTAATAATAAGTCGATAGGTATGTGAAAAATGTTCCATTTTAAATATTTCATTTATAACGTGATCTCGAGTGCATGATATGACACTATGTGCACTTAAAATAATTTACATATCAAATCGTACTTAAAAGTTTTAAAATATAAAAATATACCTACTCGTATACAATATCGATTCGAAAATGCAAGGATACTTTCTCGAGAAAATGTGATTTTCAGATGGTTTTAGAAATGCTATTGAATTTTCAGATTTCAAAAATTGAAAAAAATTACAGTCGACACTACAAAATCACCTAATATTCATTGTTACAGCATAAAAATACAAAAAAATGACGAAAAGTTCGTAAAAACATTGGTTTTATAACAATTTTATACTTGGTAATATAACGAGTCATAAAATACCACGGTTTGTTTTGAATACATTTTCAAACTACGAAATGCAAAGATTTTAATTATGAATAACTATAAAAAGCCATAATCCTTGTTGACAAAATACAACATTTTTTTCGAAAACTACAATGAAATGTCAACTATGATTATATCCGTGTCAGTAATAATTATTTTATAGTATGATTTCTAATAATTATATGAGATTATATGATACCTGGTTTTCAATGCAGTCTTACTACTCAACAATTTATGAACAGAAAAAATATATAAATACAATTTTAAAACCAATGCATTTATCGTTTTGCTTAATTATTTTATTCAATTAAAGTATAAATCAACAACGTCATTGATCATCGAATTCGATTTCGATACCAGTAGCTCATACGACTTTTATCATATTATCTAATCTTTCGAAGTATTTTTAAAAAAAAAAAAACCTCCTTGATAATATTAAAATTGAAACCATTACGAGTATAATGTAAATATTTTTTAACTATTAATGTTATAATATCGCAACGACAAGGACAATGACGTTGTTGTTGAATAAGAGGTTTAATAATTTTATTAATTAGTTTAAATACTTAAAAAAGTGTAAATAATAATCAACACTATTAGATCTTAGATTCTAGATAAAGGCCAGTAATAATTATAGAGTATTGTTCTTACGATAAGCGTGTTAACTGCATTATTTTCTTTTTAACGAAATAAAGCAAATACTGTTCTTTTATCAATTAATAATCTGTCTATGAAACAAATATGACGTATTTACGGACTACTGTGCTGTGAAAAAAAAAAAAAAAAACAACCTTAAACAATAAATGGTTTTGGTTACGTAACAATCCGTGAACGTTAAAATGATTTGATATGTTTAAGTCACCGTGTGAATTTTTAGGGGGGTACACGTGGTAATAGTTACGTTGAAAGGTTATTGCCGTTATTGGTTAACATAATTATGCCGACTAACTAGATTCCCACTACGCTGGAAAATGGGCACTGTATTGGCTTATAAAATAATAGCCGGCGATTGGCAGTTGCTCATTCTGTCACTCACCATCAGCAGTGTACAATAATTACTAACATTATCAAAACCAATAATCATGTTGCGGCTCCAGAGTTTTGTCGTCGGTTAGTATCATGTTATTTTTGCAAATATTTTACACTCTCTCGCGTGCATATTGTAAAGTACCTATAATATCGGATAAAAATAATTATTTCTCATAGTATGAAAAACACGTTAACGTACGAATTAAAATATGATTAATTCATACCGTATTCGATCGATTTACTGTTGTAATAATCCAGTTAGTTATTTTTTTCGTTATTTATTTATTTATTTATTTTTTTTTAGTGCTTTCGTGCTTATTGGCCACAAGTGCGGCTTTACAAAAACTCACTGAATTGTACAAGTGGTCGTCGATAGACTACACGTTCGCTAGCGACCAACACAAAAGTTACGCACTCGAACGAGGTGAATTCGTGCCAGAAAACAACTTGCCCGTCGGAATCGAAGTATGGAGAAACAAATTGTTCGTCACTGTGCCACGATGGAGTAACGGTAATATTTTTCAAAACATTTACTACACGTGAAATCGATAGTTTTTATATAAAAATAATAAATCGAATGTTTCGGTCGATCGTAGGGCTCGTCACGATAGGTTTACCACTAGTCCGTGGCTCCTGGAACTCAGCTTAAGTCAAAAGTTTTCACTTCTATTACGAAAACAATCCTATTACTTGAAACCTGAAAATAGTCTCTAAATTAGGATTTGAAACCTATCGCTCACACGATACATTGTTATTTGTTATTATAATTATTATACGTGATGTATATGAATTTATCGAATTCGTGATGTCTATTTCGACAGTGAAAATAAACTCGAAAATACTTAACTTATGATCGATAAATAATCAAATAAAATCGTATAAAATAAATAGATTAATCCGATGCCTAATAATATCGAAAAAAATAAAAATAAATGGCAGATAAGGACGAACAAAAATATTATGCACATTGTTTAAGCGCGTATTTGTTTTCGGTGGACTGAATACACGAGAGCATTATTTTGAATAATTCGAAAGAAACCACTGTTATCAAGTTCGAAAAGAAATTCTGAGTGGAGATAAGTTTGGTGTAGAGTGTTCGTGTCATTTACAAACTTAACGATATTTTTAAAAATATGTTTGGGTTTGTCTTTTCAAAAGTAATTAGAATATGTTTTGAATTTTAATAATCTTTCGTTAAAATGTCAAGTCTTCGAAATGTTATCACGATGAAAAGAAAACTAAAAGCTATACGTTGTATGAACTTTAAATGTTTAGGCAGGTTAATAAATAATACATTATTGCTCAAAGTAACTTAAAAATACACATAATATTTCTCTCTCTCTCTCTATCTATCTCTTTTCACTTCTAACGTTATCATTTGGTATATTTTTTGTTTGTTATATTTTGAAAAGTTTTACAACTCACGAAAAAGAAAACAAATTAATCTGTTTTTGAAGTATCGTAAAATAAACTATAACTATCATTAAATAATCAAATACCAGTGTAGGTTGTTTGTAAACAAATATAGAAATGAATTTAACAGAAAACAGGACATTTTTAAAAAAAAGCACAAGTGAAAATGTATGTTAAAAAAAAAATCATTTAACCGAACATAATACTGTTGTTTAAGATTATTCGTCTCGTATAGTTGGATCTATTATTAGTATTTATATTAGCATGGCACATGATTAGTTTGATATGGATACATTTCACACCAATATTTAAACCTAGTCGCATAAATCATTTCGTTTTTCCGAATCGGCAGGGTTTAAATGGGCCGTATTGTTTACACCTCTAACTGCAGTAGTCTGAAATCTAAAAAGTCCCAGGGTCGGTTTTAAGGCACATTTTCTTTATGTTTCAAAAATGGCGAGAAATGTAATTCCGAGCAACCGTTTTGCGTATAGGCGAAAGGAGTTGATCGGTGTGTGTATCCTTCGACTATTGTTATTTTATTGCCGCCTGTGCGTATTTCCCAAGAGTGAAATGTAAAATGTATACGCAAGAGGAAGTGTCCTTTTACCCTACCTTATCCTTAAAAACCGTACTACAGGTCTCCCTGGAGCCATTGGAATAAAAAGAACGTTTAAAAATTTTGTTCTTACACTTCACTACTACTACTACTACTACTACTGTTCTTCTTGTACTGCTCGTCTTCCCGATAAAACATCGATGGCTCGAAACGAAATGTTTTATTTGCATAATGTGATAACAGACGTACATAACGGTATTATACAAATGTATAAAGCATTACACTTACATTTCGAATCAGAATAGTATTCCGTATGGAGATATGAGTTCTCGTATCGCGTATCATTAAGATTCGAAAATGTTCGAGACTAGTATTTTCCAATTGTAACCGAGTGTTGCGCGCTAGAAAACTATTCGTCAGATTGAAATAATACTACAACTAATATCAACGATAGATCTCAATGCAAATTATTAATAATTATTATAAAAATGCCCGAGTTATTTTAACGATTCGTACACAGTTGATAATGTCATACAATTTTTTCAAGCGATATTTTATTCGGTTGAAAAAGTATTTAACATTATTTACTTTTCGTTTTGGCAGTTTAACAATGTTGACAAATGTATTCGTTCAATAAATAAAAAATTAACTTACACATAAAAACCATTAGGAACCAGTCAGGAATACGAAAAAAAAATAAAATATATATATATATATATATATGCGAACCCCTATTATAGCTCCTCCGACGATTTTTCAGGATGTGTTAATGGTACAATCAATCGTAGCATATCCTATGGGTTTTAAATCGAGTTATCCACTATTTTTCAAACATTTCACGTGTTTCGCCCTATTTTTTTTCTCTTTTTAAATACGTCGGTACCTATTGGTTCAAAAATATACAGTATTATCTAATCAGTTATACAAGTACTAGATCATAATAGCTAATGGGTAATTATTTTATTACATATCGTGTATAATTTCAATGGTAAACAAAACGGCGTCATTTCAATCGGAAACTTTTTCTTTTTTTTTTTACTGTAATTTTAATAATAATTATAATGTATAATATTTATCACAACGAAATATGAATGAAAAAACTATATGATTTAGACTATAAAATATCTGTTCGATTAACTTAATAACACACCGGTTGAAAGTGTAACGCGGGGAATACTTTTGATTGACATACACCTGACGCTTATTTATTTTTTTTTTTTGTAAAAGTCAAAATAATTAAACTAATTCAACGCGATATTAAAAAAGAAAGAAAAGAAAATTGAGTATTTTTTTTCTTTCACAGTGGATGATTTTTAACGACCCATTTCGCTTCATTAGAATATAATATTATTAATAATGTACTTATTAAAAAAAAAAAAAACCCATTTTCATTCAGACGCCCATTAAAACGTTGTTAAAAAATAGCAAAATTCGTGTAATCTCTGGTTTCGTATACTTCGTTATACGTATTATATAAAATAGATGTATTTCTCGAATTCAAACATAGAGTTAATATGTATTCATATTACACAATAATAATTATCGAATCACATGCGAACCCACTGTCATTATAATACGATGGAAATATTATTCACGTTCCTCGCCGTCATTAGGTCTGCTGGTTTACGATTTTTTTTTTTTTTTGTATCATTGAATGTGTTACGCAATAGTATATATTATATACTATAGTAGTCGGTTGCAAAGTTTTATAGACATATTGCACACGGTCATTATACCTTGTTGTCCAATACTTTTCACGTGATATATACATACGTACATAAATTAAGGTCTACCCAAATTGCTGCACGTGTTGTTGCGGCGGCGCGGCGGCGTTAGGGTCAAATGTAACACAAGGGTGACTGGCGCGAACGAAAAAACGATGGAAAACTCTTATATAACCCATGTAACGTCACAAACACTTTGGAATCCGACGACCTCGTAGTAGCCGCCGATTCGATTACTTTCTAGCCTTGGCTGGACTATTTAAACGATCGAATTATAACGGACGATAATAACACCGCGGACAGAAGAAAGAGGGAAAACACGCGTGGGTTTCGGCGTCGTAGAAAAATACGTTGGAATCGAAAATTCCGCGCGATTGCGCAAGTTGTGCACTGTATTTTGTCTGCGATCGGCGCGGCGGCGGTGTGTCGGCGAGACGTCGACTTGGGCCGGCATGTTTTCGGATCAAAGCCTAGTGACGATGTTATATAATTCGTAATTATTTTCGGTTGCCAACAATGCGACGGTTCGAAAATCGTTAGCTTCGGGTCATGCGTGATGTTTGTACACCGTTGTATAATATCGCGTAATATCGGCGTGAACGCCACGAACAATGTTTACACCACATTAGTGCTAACGTCGATGGCCGGACAAATCGATTCGCGACAACGCATCACCGTTTATAAAACAAACTCATTAACACCTTATTATTACGGCTGGCACTTGTTAATCGTCTAATTTAAACGGGTTAATTAACTGCGCGATTAGATAGACGCGACGGTAGAACCCGCGTGCCGCGATCGCCGTCGTTAAAAACCGTTTAAATAATTCTCGGGCACCGATATCCGGAGCGTACCTCAAAGGCATGTTGTATACAGTCGTCACGCCGTTCGAGTTCAATTTATCCGTCCGTACGACCGACAGACGGCGGTATATTATACACTGTCGACGACTTTTTCCGCGGTTATACTTTTCATTTGGAAATCGAGTTTTCAGAACGATATTCGCGCACCATATCGGTTCTAGTTGTACTGTCGTTACATATTTATAAAAGCGATTTTTAGCTGACACGCGTGAATTCTTAAACTCACTCGACGGCGCGGCGTCTATAAAATAATACAATATTTCCTACGAAAATACGACACTGAAACTCGGATAATTCAAAGTATGAATTCGTTAACATTTACATCGACTTGGAAACTTGGAAACTTAATTCGAAAATGGAAAGAAAAACATACGGTTTTACACTGCTTATTTAGTTTATAAAAAGTTTCGATTTTTACACACAGTTTTACGGACTGGAAATATACGGATTCTATGAACTGTGGTCGGGTTGTGTGTAATAGCGATCTTAAATTAATTAAATAATATATTTGTTATTAAAGTAACGTTACATTATGTAGCGTTATCGCGAAATAAATAACAACTTTGCGCTCGAGGGAATTATTTTTTAATAAGTATTCAAGTGCGTATCTACGATTCGCGCGTAGAACGTAATATGCCGAAAAACGCTGAAATTTTCGGAAATCTGACGTTCCGTCGTCGTTAGCGAGAAAGAGTTTATATATAGTTTCGGAAAGAATTCCAATTATAAAACATCAAAATTCGGTAACGGTGTCAAAACGGTAGACGGAGGTGTGCGTGCGCTATGTTCTCGGCGTTCACGGCGAAACAATAATCTAAAAAGCAAAATAAGAAACGAGCGGTGAACGCCGTCCAAACTTGAAGCGCCAAAAATTGTAGAAAGCGAAGAATGGGCCGGGTGGGCGAGAGGGGAATAATATACGATATTATAATGTAAACCGACGCGAATGATTTGCCGACAGAGCCGGTTATATTCGAACTTTCAGGGACAAAGACGAGTTTCAAGTCCAATGTCGGGCTTGCGATCACATGCCCCCGACCAGTTATCTAGATCGCGAGTTTATTACTTTAATCTAGTTACGTAAGATATGCCGATTTTCGGTTGTTTTAGAACAAATTTTCTTCTTTTTTTTTACCTGGTTTTTATTTCAATTCTTCTCTGTTTCAACAGCTTACGCACAGGTTTTTCAAATTTTCATTTTTTTTTTTTTCTGTTTACTGCAATCTCGGATCGAGGGGAGTGTATGAAAGTTATGCATGAAACTTGAGATTTTTCAAGTGCTTCTTCTAATTTTGCACCGTATTGACACCGAATCGAAAGACAGCCAGGGGTCGGCAATATTTGTTTTCGATTTATAAAAAAAAAAAATTGTATTCGATACAAATAATATTGTAATGATATTTAATTATTTTACACGGAAATACGAGTATGAAAAAAATACAAATTTTACAGAGTAAAATTGCTTTTGAGAAAAAGTACGATTAAAAGAAAAATAAATGTAAAATTGTAAACTAATGCGATTTCTGTGCCCGCGATTTATTCAATTGACTTTTCGATATATCAGCTCGCAAACGCGTCGTTGGACAGCGTGCAAATGTTCATGGCGTGAAGAGCGTTTTTAATTTTTTTTCCGTACATCACGATGTTTTCGAAAACGCTGTAAAACGCGACTGGCACGCGTCGATCGCACACGGTCACGGCGGCGGCGGCGGCGGCGCGGCGGTCTTCGCGCAGATCTCCGAGAACGATTTGACCGTGATTTTGACCGTAGACGAGTAGCGGTCCGTACGGCACTACCGGCCGGCCAGGATACGAGCGAATGCACCTCGCTCGGTGCCACGTGCAGATTACATCATAATAATGATATCGCGTGTTTAACGAGCTCGCTGGGCGGCGAACCGGTTTCGATGTTGTTGACGCTCGGGAAGCGCGTGCGCTGTTTACGACCGGTATCACGGCGGTGGGCGGATACGGTGAAACAACGATCCAATAATCGTGACGTCAATAGTAATAATATCAATAACAATAATTCGACGGCGGTGCTCGGGAAAAAACTCGCCGGGTCTAGAATTTGGAATTTTTCACCCAAGAAACGCTCTACTTTTCACGACCGCCGCCGCGCCGTATGATTACGATCGTTTTGCCCAAAACACAGTATCATTTTTCCGCATACACTTACGACATGAACGCATGTGTTCGCAAAATGTTTGCGTTTTTCCCGAGCACCGCCTAATCGTTTTTGACGATCTCGCGATACCAAAGTTCGCTCGTGGTCGTCGTGGTGTTTCTGTCGCAATCGCGATTTTAGTCCTCCCATTTTCAATAACATTTGAAACCGTATTCGAATCTCGTATTTTCGTATTTATTGATCATTTTTTCGTCCTAACAAAACGACTTGTAACTTTTCCCTTTGTTCTTCCCTAAATATACGCGCGGCTCGGTTTGTGTGGAGCCAATGGCGTATACGTCGTCGTAGGGGACGATCGGGTGTTTTGACGATAAATATACGACACGATTTTACACGTAATCGTCTCGGTCGGTTGACTGTTTTCTTTTTTTCATAATCAACGCTGCGGCCCGCAATTTAATCGGGCGTCAAATCTATTTATGATTATGTATAGGTTTTGTGAATCCAATCTTTAAAAAAATCCTAGTTACGCGCGGGGAGGACTGTCTTCTTCACTGTGGTTTAAGAATTTCATCCGACTATGACAACAAGTGCTGATCACTCAAGCTCCCCGGGACCCTAGTCGCGTTACCGGTCCGTTCTACTGTAACGGGATATGATAGTAATAGAAAACCGTTTGGTTACTTAGCGATATTATTGATTTGTACTCGTGTGACCTGTGAGCGAAAGTGCGGAGCGGCAATATTTTTCTTACTCGCCAGCACAAATATAATATGATAATATTGCGTTGGTTCTGATAGTTCTAGACACCAGAGCAATCGACATTTTAGACTTTTAATTTTGTTATCAATTTGCCACTTGTCGGCAGGCATCCCAAACGTTATCGAAATGCGTGACACCACGAAATAATAGATAGAACTGTTTCTCCCATCGATATAGACAATGCATTTTTTTCCGTTTGTAAATTAATATTGCCGTAAATACGAAAGAGCAATTGTTTGGTAAGTTCGCAAACAAAACTAAAGACTCAACGGTAGGGAGAGGACGAAAGGTCAGCATACGAAAAGTTCACCGAGAACAGCGAAATTCTAAACATGCCACAGCGGGGTAGGAGCAATTTTATATATCGGTACGGTAAATTAGCACACGTTTTATTCGGTCGGAATGAATTATATGGTTTTGAAAAAACGAGTAAACGTCAGCCCGTTGAACATTTTCGCCCCGAGACTTTGATATTATTTTTATTCAATACTCGACGTCCATAGAGTCGTTAAATTGTTTGTCTTTTGTTTCCAATGACAATATCGTTCTTGTATTTTAATGAACATTAATTGTCTGGTATAAAACATTTAATTGGATTTCGTTTTTATATTATTACATATCGATATAAATAGGTACCTGTTGTATTCTATCGATTCGCTCGTTTAAAACGGCACGCCGATAAAGTTGCAACGAGAACGAATTGCTGTTTAATTAATTTGTGTAATTTTCCGAACAAATTATTGGCAAAGACATTTTGTTTTGTTTTGTTTTTATTTTAATTTTTTTTTTTTTTTTTCGTCGTGAAATAATTACTATACTCCTATATATAATTAACGTAACAAAGCGACGTACTTTCTCAGTTTTACCCTATTCAAAACCTCCGAAACTTTTGGCAGAGGTGCTAAAAATTATGAGACGTCATTGTTTGCCGTTCAAGTTTTACTTCCGAGATAATTATTTTTGCATCCCGAGCTTTTTACGCTAAACCAATACCCCTCTGGCAGATGAAAAACTCGCTTTTCACAAACAATATTCTTATCCGCTTAAACTTGGGTACTTCTTCGGTGACCCATCTTTTCTCCTCATTGACTTTGTAATGTATGCATTATTTTTCTTTCAAATGTTATTACTTATACAACGGCAAGGTTAGACTTGACGCTTTTTCATTTTTTCTATTCACATTTTACGCGCATACACCATATAGGTACTATACCCGAGAGCCTATATATTTGATTACGTCATACTTAAATAATCTAATTTTACAACCCTCACAGTGGCCCGGTAATGATTTTTCAGAGCACTGTTGTATTTCGAGAATTATTTTATAAAGGACAACAACGAACGAGTATAAATTATAAACTATTTTAGGAATCATATTTACATTGTTTATTTTTAGTCGTTAGGAAATATTTACAAACAAAATACCGATTCTACACTCGTTTATGTTCTTCGTACGTTCAATTATGTATTTTAATTCGCGTTATACTCAACCCCATAGCGTTTAAAAAATGCAAAGTTCCTTCGAAATGCATCGATAGCATGCGTGCATTTTCGAGTAAAACATTGGAATTCAGTGCGTGTATGTCAAATTGGTATTATTTATTTTTTTCAATTTTAACGCGTTATTTAAAAAAAAAATAATAATAATAATAATAAAAAACGATCGAACGATTCAACGAGAATTTACAAAAGGAAAATTCAAAAGAAAAATAAATAACTACGCGCCGCCGGTTGGTAGCCGACGCAGTAGAATATATAAGTAACATATTTTCTACACACGTAGATGACCGAGTATAGAATAGTGATGGTATACGTGCATTGCTCCCCCTCCCCTCCTTTTAGAGTTAGCTACGTGATTCCCGGAGTCGTGAAATGCCCAAAATCCACTTGCACACGATTTGAATACTAATTCCCGACGCATATTTAACTGATTAATATGATTGTAAAATAATAATAAAATATCTATGTATTCAAATGTTCAATACCGTTTTGCGTCGATCAATAAATGTATATTACATGTTATATATAATATTTAAATCGACTAGTTTTTAAAACGATGCTCATCGGCATACGTTCGGTTTTTATATTTATTTACTTTTTTTACGAAATCCGTGTACGCCTCTTCGCACGGTACATTTAATCTAAAATCGTTAACGATGTTTCTCGTAAATATTTAAAACTATTAGACGAAAACTTCCCTAAACGTTATAAACATTTATGTAGGTACACAGTATGATTTTTTTGTCGACGATTCGGCCGTATTGGGTATATTATTTCCACACTCGTTCTCAATGATATTACTTTATCTGTAGGTAATGTAGGTAATACTGAATACGACTAATTTTACTTGTTGTGAAAATTCTAAGTCGTCGAAAATCGTCGATGACGTGTTTCTAAAATATCTGTATTTTCTGCGACTTTCGATAACCATATACGAATCAAATATTTAACACGATCGAAACCTCTTCGTGTAGGTATTCGGTATCAGCGTGTCTGTCTGTGTTTTAAACATTCCGAGTTGTTTACTCGTTACAAAATATTTTTCACTCGTCCGTTTTGTTTCTGGATATGGTTTAATTATTTGGAATTACAATTCTTATCGAATCGGTTTAGTAAGGAAGTCAAAACGCATTCAGTACCGGTTCGTCGAACAAAACACTTCGGATTGTCACTCGAGCAGGTATCGGAGTAATTATTATCGCGTCTCGTACGAAGTGTTCTAAATAATTAAATCGACTATACCCTTTAATGTCATTCGTGTTCACGCTCTTGTGTCACATACGTTTAATGCATCGGCCGATCGCTAAAAATGTAGTTTATTTGTTCCGATAAACACAACGCTACTTATCGCTGGCGATTTAAGGAAAAAGAAAATAATCGATTTCCTTAACGATGACTCGGCCCGCGCGCGGGTCGAAACCTCCGTTATAAATCGTTAATGAACACGATATAAATTACGTCATCGAATGTTGGTCTTTTTATTGCGTTAATTATTGTATATTTCATGTTGGATTCGTACCGATGGCCGAGCACGTTTTCGGGCGAACAATATTATAATAATATCATCAATTGTAAATATAATATATTTAAGTTGAATTCTTTGGAAACGTTCTGAGAATTCGTAAAATACGTTTATTTTTTTTCCCCAATAAGTTTAGCCAATTTTTGAGGAGCCGAAACATTTTATTCGTCGTCTACATACGAGTATAAGAGAATATATTATTGTATTTAGCTGAAATCACGTGCACTTTCGTGTGTATTTGTGTGTGTGTGTGTGTGGCCCATCCCGTGTATGAAAAGCACTTAGATGAAAGCCAAATACTGAATAAATTACTAAAAGGTTAAATAGTATTGTTCTCTTTGGTGCACGGTACATCATACGCATGGTACGAGTAGTAACCCGTTTAGTTTTACATCTAATTGTTTCCTCGATAAACAATTCTGTTTTTCACGTTGTCACTTCACGGGGGAATTGAAAACGGGGTTTAGATCGACGAAACCTTTAAAATTGTTCGGAAACATTTTTAACCTTTCAAAGGGAACGCAAACAATTCAGTCCGCGGGAAAACGCGTATATTTCACTTCCCGGTCGCAGCGAAATGTATTTGTTCACCGCGTACAAACGGTATCCGGTTCTAAAAACAACAAAGTTTGAATAGGTTTACAGTGTTTACATGCAACCCGTACTAATTGGTCGATTTAGTGGGTCTATTTTCGATGGTTTCTAATTTGTTCGGACTGCATTCAGCAGATCAAAATCTCTGAAAATCTCCACGGCTGCTGGTATATACACTCGTATGTATATATAATATATATATATATATATCATATTGTTTAGAGAGGTTCAAAGAGATACGGCTGTAGGTTTCAGTACGACGTCAACGGGAACAGCACATTTTTCTAGTAGTTAATTACACGTACAACGCTGCAGTCATTTCAGTACTGAAGTAGTTACAATAAAATAATTAAACTCCGGTAGTAGAAGACATTGTTCGAACGTTTTCTCAACATATTGTGTGCCTCGTTATGAACAATTTAACCGTTGTTCAATTAATACGGCGCGAGGAAATCGTATTTCCCGTTATTTTATCTTTAACTGTCGTCTGTGCGCGGTGACGTATAATATAAAAAAGATAGAAATATCCATCGTGTATGTATCAAAAAAAAAGGATGAGATACAATATCTATAGACTTAATATAATATGACGTCCGCGCAGAAACTTAATGTTGGACATTTGGTTATTATTCGTAAGACTGGTCATTTTACGATTTAAATTACTTTCAACACGCCGTAAAATGAGGGCAAATTCAAATCACTTTGAAGTTCATTCGGAAAATTGTATTTTATTTAAACACACGTTTATAAAATTTTAAATTGCCGTAAATATCGAGTGTTTGATTCTAAAAATGCATTCTTTATAATATTTCAAAAATACAATATCATAATACAATTTAAGTACTTCTATATTTTATACTTAACTTATTTTTTTATATTTTTCATATTAGAGGAATCATACTTAATATATTACTTACTTTAGTATGAATAATTTACGCAATATATATATTATATACTCGTATATTAATACAAATACTGCGATATTTACCTAAATAAATAATAAATAAAACTCACTTTACAACAGGGTTTTAATTTTAGAAATTTACATACTTCTTTTGTCAATTACAATATATTTACTCTTGAAAGTGTTAATTCAATATAGTATTGTTTTTAAAATAATTTTTTTTCGGTTGATTTTATTTCTAATCGAGCAAAATAAAATCAACCATCGTAGATAGAAATATTTGTACAAAATGTATATCGAAATTAATTTATTTCATGCTAGAATAAATTAAGCCGATTTTCCTTTGTGGTTTGATATTATTTGAAACCGAGAAACTAAAAATTGAACATGTTTTTATTTCTTTTTTAGCGCGAGTCTCATTTTTTTTACGAAATTTTGTTCATTATTGATTATTTATCTCATTATAACATAATGGTTACTTCTAAAATAATAACTAATGTGAATGGGTTATTTTTTTTCAGGAGTTCCTTCTACGTTAAATTACATAGCATTGGACTCGTCCACGACGCAATCGCCAAAATTGACTCCATACCCGAGTTGGGCTTACAACAGAGAAGGAAACTGTGATGGTTTAACTACTACATACAGAGTAAAAGCAGACAGCTGTAACAGACTTTGGGTGTTGGACTCCGGAACCGTTGGAATCGGTAAGCCAAATAAATTATTGAATCGCTAAAAAAAATTTTAAAATGTGTTTTTAAGTAAACAAACATAATAAGCTACAGTATTTAGAGCATAGATATTGTACTTCGTTTTTAACCGTAAACAACCATACTAAACGCGTTTAAATAAAACGCATTATATTCTCATATTATGTATTTTCGAAAATCATAATACTTCTATTAATTAATATATTAATAAAACACACAATCATTCCAATTAAATCCGTAAAAAAAAAAAAAACATACGTAGATAAATCAATATATTCGGAACAAAATGATATGGAGACATTATTTTAGGTAACATGTATATACATATATGTATATATAATGTGCCCTTGGCTATTCAAACTGTATTGGATTGGTGATGGTCGTTTGTCAGCCAAAGGTAGTCAACGTGGACGTGAGATAGTAAGGTTCCTGTCGCCGCCGTTAGTCGCATTCAGTCCGTTTACCCTTTTGCCCGTATCGTTAAGATTAAGGTGTAAGGAAGCATTTAGAAGGAAAACTGGCGAAGGGGACTGAAAAGCAGTAGCCAAGTAACCACCCACGAAACATCATACCCTCCCTTCCATCTCTTTGGGCAACGAAATTGATGGCCGTTAATTAATCAGAAGGTGTGGTTTTACACAAATAATTGGATTGGACAATTGCTTAGCGGGTAGAAAATATATTTTCTCACGACGAAGGAGTAAATTTTATAATACGTTTCCAAAGTGGATTCGAAATCTTTAAAAAATAATAATAATAATAAAAAAATCGTTGATAAAAACGGCAAAATGTTTAAAGTTGAAAAATTCAGCTAGACGGTAAAACGTCGACGTCGTACGTCATTCACGCGTTTCAACGCCATAAAAATATAAACACAGTTCATTTTTAAAAAAGGTAAATGTCACTTGAAAATAATAAATAATCCCGGGGGGCACGACATAATATCTTCGCAGCGTTTAGGTTCATAATATCTTCAATACTTATAATATAGCCGAATGAGTATTTATACATTACTCGTGTAAAACTTATTGCGATTTTTCGATTTAATATAATATGAGACGAAATGTTGATTTTTTTTTTTTTTTCAGTTTTATATTGATATTTTATTCTACGCTAGCGCGATTTCCGTCGATAAAATGTATTCCGAATATTTATGTGTTTTCAATAAACAGGTAATACGACGAAGCAAGTGTGCCCGTACGCCATCCACGTTTTCGACTTGACCACGGACAAGGTTTTGAGAAAATACAATTTAAGACCAGAAGACACAAACGACCGCACTTTCATCGCTAACATCGCCATCGACATTGGATCAAAAGGCTGTGACGATACGTTTTTGTACGCGTCCGATGAACTCGGCTACGGTCTAATATCATACAGCTGGGAATTGAACACTTCGTGGAGACACACGCACAGCTTTTTGATGCCCGACCCTTTGGCTGGAGATTATAATATCGGAGGTAAATACGCCATTTGAAGTATACTAATTTCGTATTTTTCCAATCGATTATAAAAATTTGTAACCTAACCAAATACTACGAAACAAATCAAATTATTCAATTTCGGGACATCTTAAATACAATACTGCGTAACTCAAACAAATTCAGATAACAGATGATTTTTTAGAAATAATTTTATTTCAATAGATATTTGTTTGATGCTTTAGTACTTGGCTAAACATTTCAAAGTATAAGAATATAAAATAAAAAATTGTCCATAATAATATTAAGGGGATTGGAAGCGGACCTTTTCTAAGGGGTTGAGTATAGACAATATCTTATACGCGTGATTTTTGCCTTGTGAGTGTGTGCGTTAGTAAATGATTATTAGTGTGAGTGTGACTTCCCCGAAATAATAGGCGCCGACCTTATCAGCAAACGGACTGTTATTAGTCATTACCGTCGTCGTTTATACTCCACAAGACATGCAATTTATCCAATATTATTATTATTATTATTATTTATCAATCATATAACGCATTTGCAACCCGAGTGTGAATCCTCAAACATCGGTTGCCAAATTTCACCATTTAGATACATTTTTTCTACCGAAGATGTTCGACAATTAAATTAAATTTTTTTTGAAAGATATATACAATTGTATAAATAGATTAAACACTATAAAAAGTATTACAAAGTAAATTATTATCGATGAGAAAATCGTTTGATAGTCGCGCCTACTTATTACTAATATAGTTTTGTTATCCAAATTTAATTATCACTGAAAATACCGAAATTCAATAACATTTAAATGATGATGTAAATAACGTTAGATAACCGTATTAATTATTTATAGTAATTTCGATATTTCGTTTTCATTATTTTGTTATCTTTACTATGTACTCTGTTTATCACTCGACAGGTTTGAACTTCCAATGGGGCGAAGAAGGAGTGTTCGGTATCACTGTATCGCCAATTACCGAAGACGGTTTCCGATTGTTGTTCTTCCACCCTCTGGCCAGTAACAACGAGTTCGCGGTGTCCACGAAAATCTTGCGTGATCCCAAGCTCACGTCCGAAGAAATCTACCACGATTTCGTCGTATTACAATCCAGAGGTCCGGGCGGCCACATCACCTCTCATTACATGCACGACGACGGAATTCTGTACTTCAATCTGATCGACCGAAACGCCGTCGGCTGCTGGGACTCTAGACTTCCCTACGAACCCAAGAACATCGGAATCATCGATGTCGACGACGAGGCGTTGATCTTCCCCAGCGACGTCAAAATCGATTCGCTAAACAACATCTGGGTGATTTCCGACCGAATGCCCATTCACTTGTTGTCGAAACTCAACTTCAAAGACGATATCAACTTCCGCATTTTCTACGCTACCGCAGACGCGGCCATAGCCGGCACGGTCTGTGCCAACAAAAACTCATACTACCCGCAAGAACAGTCGAATCACATCGCCCCTAAAGCGTATTACAAACGTTAATTCCTGTCACTTTTCCGCACCACATTTTTGATCAATTTTTTTTTTTTTTATATATATAAACGCAATTCAAATTTGTTAATTATATTTCGAATAGTTAGTATCACATTAAATTAGCAACGCAATGACGTGTACAGGTTACGTGTACTCGTACACGGACAGAATTCATCACCGAAGACTACTCGTCGTCTTTATATAAGTTTTTACTAACATCTTCGAACACGTCCAACGAATATTAAATATTATCGCACTAACATTTTTCATCGCCTATAATAATTTGTAAAATCACCATTTAAATGTCATATTTTATTTTCGTTCTTCAATTATTTGGTGGGTAATGTTATAAATACTTGTATAGTATGTTTAGAATATAGTTTGTACAGAAAGATTTGTAAATGAATTATTTATTTGAAGAGAAAAAAATATATGAATATATGTATGCAAAATAATCGGCCATTAGTTATTATTATTACTATCCTTTTGACCTGTTTTGTTAAGTGACGAGAGTGACGATGAAATTATACAAGCGGCCGGTAAGGTAAAAATACTGGTTCCTAGTGATTGGAAAAGCAATTATTCAGCACGAACTATACAATAGCATCTATTGATAACATTACGAACATGAAATCGTCAATATTATTGTATATAATCAATGTGTAATTTGAAGAAAAAAAATAAACAACATAATAAAATATCGCTCCGAATATATTTCGACTGTTTGATAGACAAAAATTACTCGTTTCATCGAAACGAATACGAACGACGGCGTAAAACGTTAAACATTATTTCCAATTTTCCCCCTCCCCCTTTTTGCTTACATTTAAGAAAACTACCTACCGAGAAAATCGGAAAATTACACGTCTAAATTACCATCCGTGTTCAATTCCCTATCTAAAAAGTTGTTGCATAAAAGTTTTGGTCCAGATATATCACCCAAAACTTTAACCGCAGAAAAAGAAATAAGAAAAAAAAAGAAGAAAATACCGTTTTAAAAACATTTCTTGTTACGACGCTCGCAGTCGAATATCGTATAAAAGCGTATTGGAAAGATTGATAAATTTCTCGAATTTCCAGGCACACAATGCTATTTATCATTCGCACTATATGCACGACAAAATACAACCATTACGAATTTCAAATCATTGAGACGTAAGCGTAGGAATATCGAACTCGGATTTTTCACGGGATATAAAATCGTACGGGTTTGTCTCGATCGTCCGGTATGGTGACGAGCGACATCGTGCTCTTAAAAAGTTCTGAAAAATATTTCCCAATGACTTTTTATCGGAGTCGGTATAGGTACTCGCTGTGTTTCGCAAAAACGTGCATGTATCCGCAAGGTGAGTCGTCGTCGACCGGTGCTGTTGACCCGAGGCCAAAAAACCGATCACAGACGACGACGACGACTATGCACTTATTTCTAAGACCGATTTGTTTCGAATGGAATTCAAAGTGCGTATCTACTGTAAGTGTTATACAATTGAAAACTGAGTTTTTTTTTTTTAGGTTAACGGCAGTAAAATTGTATATATAAAACCTAGAATAAATTATATAAAAACCGAATGTAAACAAACCAAACAATGCGTGAGAAAACGATAAAAACTGATCGTGTTCGAAATTTCTCTGAACCTGGTATTTTAATCGTAGAGAGACTGCGCCTATATAGATCGAGCGTGAACCAGTCTCCGAGGAAATAGTTTCTATTTTTTTTTTTCAACCCGAGTATTGTACATGGAATATTAAGAAGCGATTAAATTAATCCAAGTGTATAAGCTCAACAAAACGATTAATAAAAAAAATAATAAAATCTAGACGTGATCTATTTGACATACCTTACTAGTGCACATTATTAAATAAATAAAAAAATGTATCGCGTTAAAATCATCCGTTAGTTTTGTTATAATATTTTTTCCTCTTTGTTGCGGTGTCTGAAATCAAAAATCAAAAAAAAAAAAGAAAAAGAAACACTACTCAGTAAAAAACGTCGATATTGGGATGAGATGTATTTCAACACGTGAGCGTTAAAAAAAAAAAAAACAATGTAAACCTAACTTTCACTGTAATCCGTATAAGAGCGTTCTTCATTTTATCGATTTATGTTTTTCGAGTGATTAACATCAAAACATTGTTGAACACTAACACGCCGATTATAATATTATTAATTCGACCATTGAAATGAAATCGAGACATAATACTCGTATCGTTCGACTATGATATGATGCGAAATAACAATTTATTAGTAATGTGTTTAAACGGTCGAACGTATAAAGCGTTCTCGGTAACCCGGAACTTCATTGTACTAGTCGTACAATACGCTACATTCGCATTCATCGTTTTGAAAACGCATGAATTAACGTCACGTAACCGTGAGGTCCATCAATCATAAAAATACTATCAAGCAGTGCGGTGCACGTGTTCTGTATCTTGCTCTTCTAGTTATCAAATAGTTAGTACTTCTAAAATGTAATCAAATAGTGTTTCGGTAAGCCCGTTGCAACAGCTCGGCACTGTACTCGCCCTTCTGTTTTAATGGTTTTTTTCTAACACCGTAAAAAGTACGAATACATTTTACGCGGTTGCACAATATCGAATCGTCGTCGTTTGAAACGGCGATAAACGGCGGCGCGGCGTTATCACGTTCTAATAGCGTGTAAGAAAAACGAAACGATTGCGTTCGAGCGCGTAAAACGAGCCGGGCAGCAATAAATACACGTGATGAAACAATATTTTAACGCGGTCATAATAATATATATTTTGCAAGAGCGTGAGTGAGAAATCTCCATTCCGTTTTGCAGGCGCACGCCACACGTTTCCGGTCGCTACCTACCTGAGACAGTGACGATTTATATAAACACGTCGACACTGAAATTGTCGAAATATCAAAATATACGTTCATCGGAAATCGTATTTACATAACAATATCGAGGTCGAAAAAACGACGACGATAAAATAATACCTAAGGTAATATTGTATGATTATAATATCGGTGGCGGCGCTTCACTCGGACGTTTCGAGTCTAAGCGGTCCGGGTTTCGGAAACAGTCGACGAATTTTATTCACAGTATATGGTTTTTTATATTTTTTTTTTAGAGAGAGAGAGATAAATGCGACTTTTCGAAACAAGTACATCTATAGAAATGATAGCCGGCGAATAAAGCGATAATAAATACAGGAAATAATAATCACGTGAACAATAGTGTGCGGGCGGCAGCGACGACGGTCGTGTTCAAAGTGCAAACAAACAAACAGAAATCCGGTTGTTATTGCCTCATCGCATGGCGCCTATTGGCGAGACAATAGTAGAGCGGTCTGCGGTGGTGAGGTGAAATCAATTCATACGAAAACCGCGTCGGCTTTCTGTATTTACTATTGCAGTCTCGTTCGAACGCGGTTCGCGTTTCGTTTTTTTTTTATTTTATTAATTATTCGTTTGTTATTATTAGCACGCGAACCGTCGTTGTTTTTTTTTTTTTCCGTATTTATTTTATTATTATTATTTAGTTCAACTGAGCGATTTCAATATTATGATTTAAGAAGGTCAAAAGTTTTCATTGTTAATTCAATTGTGAGCGCAGTTTTTATGTTATTAGAAACGCCATTTCGACTTCGAAACTGGAAAAAAAAACCAGTACCAATGTGACAAAAAGATAAAATTATAACGTCGGGGAAGGTTTTGTCTCGCGGTTAATGTTCGATGAACACTGACAATCAGACACTGTGTTTATCGATAATGGTTTTTTCATGATAATATTTTCAAATGCAATTATTATGACGGGCTTGATTTTTTTCTTATAGGGGAAAGATGGTCATACGCAAATGATCTTGCCAAAAAAAATTTAGCCAAAATCGTTCAATACAACGCACTAGACCTACGAACATAATATCTCTCAGACAATGCCATTCAAATCGACAACCATAGACCTGGGTCAGTCCTGTTACATTACGAAACTATATATAAACCTAAAATTTGCACCGTACCTACTCGTCGTATTAAATTTCTTCTGATAAATAAACTCGAAAATAAAAAAAATACCCAAGAAATGTCGTAAAAACGAATGAACCTATAGTTACGACGATATGAATTATTGTTTGAACGATACAAAGTCATTTTATTTCAAAGGGGGAATTCAAAACGTATTATACGTAACACTCGGAATAATGACATGTGGGTAGTACTGAAATATTACGTAGTTACGCTCATTCTTAAACACATAACATGACCTACATTACATGATCTAGAAATGGTTCGTGTTTTGATTAAAGAACTCATCGTCAAATGTAATTCTAATTATACGATCGAGTTCACGCGTGAAATCCAATAATTCAGTGCATGTCGGTGTTTTAGAACCGAGTAAATAAACAAAGTAGGTAACTAAATGAAAACTTGAGAAACGTCTAAGGACGAGAAGTCACGCCAAACACAAATAAAACTTAATGATTTGACAAAAGAAATAATATTATAATATGATATATCGGCTGCAGTTATTAATTCAGAAAATTAATATCGCCCCATCGGCCACGCGGATTGTAATTGGATTCGTAAACATCTGTTTATTATTATAATTCAAAAATTTACTCGCCTGTTGTGGAAATCGTTTACAGAATTATAAACCGTTTGAGTTTATTTAAATTTTTTAATATTCTGAAAACAAGTAGGCGAACAAGCACTCGAATATAATTTTAAATGTCGGTAAGGGACATTTTAAATCTATACGGTTAAGTTTTCTCGCGGAACGTCCGTAAAAATTAATATGCCGATAAAAATTTTAATAACTCGATATTTCTAATAAGATAATATGTATTATATAATATTATATACTCGTATATTAAATATAAATAAAATAATAATAATAATAATGTAAATAATTTAGAAAAAAAAGAAAAACGGTTTGATTAATCTTTTTTCGTGTCATGAAAACAATATTATTTAGTTGAATACCAAACATATTTCCCAATAATAGTTTTATGGGTTTTCATAGACAACGCCTCGGAGTAATGACGGTTAATATTTTAGATCAGAAGTAATGATTTTTGTTGTATTAATTTCTCGGTGAAACCCTGGCAGAAAAAAAAAATCAACAATGATTTCTAAAAACGAACGTTTTGAAAACGTCGTCGCAGTCATATTATTATTAGTACAACCGTCCAAAATGACGATATTTATGGTGGGATTAAAAGGAAAAGGGCAGGTTAGGTTTTCCAAAACAAATTATCGCGTCAGATCGCATGAGCTCGGCATGATACATTTTAACAATAATTAAGACTTATCGTCCCGAACCTTTGTAGGAGGGAAGTAATATGGATATAGCAGCGGGTAGAGGCAAATTTGCAATTCAAAACTACCGCCGGTGTCTCTGTGTCAGAAGGGGGTTTCGAATATTAGTGCCCACCTCGTCGTCGCCACACCATCAGCACCGACGTCATCATGGCTACCGCAACCCGTATTATAATGTAAGTCCGCGCGGTCTTGTGTGTGTGTGTGTGTGTGTGTGTGTGAGTCCGGTAGAAATTTTCTTGCACCTCTGCCCTACCCGCCAGATAATCGACGACAGTCTAATTCCTGGGGAGCTTCTGTTTTTGCACGGCTGTCCCCAAACACCAACCTTTCGCATCTCTGCGTCCCTTGTCCATCGGGATTACCAATGACACCGTCCGTAAAGTCGTTATCACATCAACGGAAAAATTATCGGATAAAAAGTACAATGATATAACGAATAATATAATGTGATCGAACTACTGTGGATATGTATGCTATCCTCGGTACCTACTAGAAACGATTCGGGACTTTATTGAATAGAGCGTTAAATAAAAATATTACATAATAATATGTAGGATAAATGCGTTATAGAAATAATTTATACGATTTCGTTTTTCGAATTCGCGCAAAATTTGCATTCACAAGGTATTCGAGAGGGGGAAAAAAACGAGTAATGTTAAATAGTCGAAGCATTAAAACGCCAGTGTGTATGGATTTATAGGAATTTAAGTATAAACTGGCCGGACTTCATTTTAGAATGCATGGTTCGTTTGGCCACACTCGACGCAGCGTTTGAAAATATTTTCGCGGAAATACCACGGTATTATAATCTAATTGGACGCAATTTAAAACACTAGTTATTGTTTTAAATTGTTCGTAAAATTTCCAATAAAATGTATTGATTTATTTTTACTCTCGTCCTCGATGAATGCGAAAAGACTGTATTTTTACAACACTGCTCGTACATCCAATTTATGATAAATGCCTAAAAACTCAAACAAACTATTCGCACACAAAAGGCTTGGATTTTATGTTTTCGTAAATAGTTGTAGTAATACAAACAAATCGTAATAATTTAAACTATGTCGGTGATCCAATTAAAATTTGTCGTGACCCCGAGGGTCACGTTAAAGGCTAGCAATAAAATCAATGAAGGTCGTGCGAAACGCGACTCTGCGGGGCTTTAATTTCAACCTATTCATGACTAAAACAATTATTGTGTACACGCGTTTTACGTTTTCACAGGCTAAAGTCAAAATTAATTAAATAAATCGCCTAATTAATTCGACAATCGGTTGAAATTCGACGAGGTATAAGATACTTCAAACGTGCGAAACGATTTCGTTCTTTTTTTTTGTGTAAATGAAATTCACCAAAAAAACGGTCGATTTCATTGTGCATGCTGTATTGAAATCGGACGAGTTTGCATTTCAAATGCGTACTGATTTTCAGAGGACTTAGCAAACATACGAATACACGTTCACAATCCTCAAAAAAAACGTTCGGTTTCATTCGTTAAAATTGTATGGCAGTCGTACAAGGTTAAAAATTACGTTCGAAAATATAAACGCGCAAACGTACATATTATTGCATTCCGCGTGTACACTACCTTTATAATACTTTTTATTTATTTATTTATTTTTTTTTGTTTTCGCCGATTAATAGATAATTGTACGTTAAAAGCTCTCGAATCATAAAAAGTATATCAATCTAATATTTTTTCAGGTGAAAAAAAAAAAAAACATTATTTCCTGATTAATGAATATTTTATCGTCGTAATGTATGAGTTTATTTTAATTTTTTGCAACGTGAATTTTTGTAAATTTTAATAATTCACGTTGAAAAGGTGAACGTTATATTTATTCATGGAACCAAAGCCTTTTGGCGTCGGGGAAAACGTTTCTGTGTATGTGTTGGGTACCTACATAATAATATTATTGTCGTTTCAAATTGTAAAAAAAAAAACAAAAAAAAAAACGGGTCATTGCATTTAAAAACAAATTTTTTGTATTCGTATGGCCGGTACTTCGCCGTGGATGTGATGACTTCAGTTTTCGTTTCGTTTTTTTTTTTTTTTTTAATTACTCTAGTCATTATAAAACATTGTATTTAAATGTGTACGCCGACGTTTTAAACATAAATCAGGTGCATAGAATTTTTCGACCCTTATCTCTATTACAGTTCAGCTATTTTGTAGACATCCGTCAATCGACATTGTAGCTCGTCATTTACGAATATAATATTATGTAAATACCTCAAAACAAATTAATTTACCTGCAGGTACGTGAAATAAAAAGTATGCCGTTTAATTGTTTGTAAATATTTCGTAGTTAAAACCTGTGAGTGGTTGCTTTTGGTTTTTTTTTTTTTTTAATTTTTTTTTCTCTTCGATCGTTCTGTGTTCATTAAATTCAATTAAACTTAGCATACGTATTCTGTAAATCAAATAATGAAAAATCTATTAACTCTATTCCTCCTTAGGGGTTGAATTTTGAAGAACGTTATTTCTCCCTCATACGGGGAAAAACTTTTCACGGGCTAGATTTTGAGATGCAACGATCAGCGAGTGCGTGGTAATTTGCATTTTATATAAAAAGATTATTATGTCATCAAAAAACTCGACGATCTTTAGCAAAAGGTATTGATTTTGCAATATCATATTATTACACAACTTTTATCGAAATCGCGTGCGTGCGATGAACAATAGAACGAATACAATAGAACTTTTTTCATTGGACGGTCGCATACGATTGCAGGCAAATCTATTGTCATTGGTCGATAAGCTCGATAGGCGTATACAAATTAAAGCGAAAACCCGACGATGTTTACGCAAAAGGTATGGATTTCGCAACGTCATATATTATTACATAATTTTTACCGAAATTGCGTGCGCGCGCGCCCCATTCCTCTTTCAATCGTAGACGCCGCCGCCGCGCCGTCCCCGCATACTTATAATAAGTTAGTTATTTTTCATATACTACAAAATTCACCAGAAACATATGGCAAAACAACGTTCGCCGGGTCAGCTAGTTATAATATAATATTACGATAACACCTCGTGCGTGAACCATCTGGAAAATTAGAGAAAATGTCACCAGGCAATATGGATCTATCCATTAATTAAACCACCATGGATATGGCACAGAGGGAAGCGCACATAGTGAAATACCAAAGACAATCAAAATATAACAATAGCGCAATATTAAATGAGTACCTCTACACGGCTACACGAGTAACATAACATACATAATATCATACATATATATATACAAACGCTGTTCTCCGTAGAAACAGAGATCGTTATTAATAGTGTGCAAAGGATTACTGCAAAAAGTACCACTGCACCGACAAATTTTAAGTATATCGCGTAATATAATATCTTATATATTTATTTTCGCATCGGTACGCGGCGTATGCGTACAACATTAATATCGCGTAAATTATTGAGCAGCTATGTATCGCGTTTACGAGGAAATCGTTTTTACAACGTTGTTCGATTTTCGTGGTGAACTCGTGGATTCGTGGTATTGGTGTTCCGATTGTATCTTACATACTTTATTAACGCGTCTTAACGTAATAAATCTCTTACTGTAATGCACGAGAAACAAACGTTGCAATATTTTACTTCTCGAATGTTCGTTAAAATATTCGTAAAAACACTACGAGTTTTAATTATTTCTGTCGAGTTACCTATCTGTGTGTTTACGTGTAATGTAATATTGTATAATATGAATAATATAATTTATGACATATAGTTTTAGCCTGTGTGCCTATTAGCGTTGAAATTTCTCGTGATAATCATAATATTTAAAATATTATTAATACCTTTTGATATCATTAATTATAATATCATGAGATTCTAAATAAAAAATACCAATAAAACATTGTGCCGTCGTTCGACACCGTTAGCTTTACGTTTATCTGGAAAACGTTCAAAACTTTTATTTATATAAACGAAATTTAAATAAAATTTGGTAACATCGTAATATTTAGTGGATTTTCTCGTTCGTTCTACTGATAAACTTATTTTTTATTTTTTAAAGGAACGCGTAAATCTTTCACAGACGTTCTATAGCCCATAATAAAAGTAGGTACATTAGATAACAAAGGCAATCCTAACCAAAATATAAATCGAAACATATGATATCGTCAACAATATTGTTGAAAACAATCGCCAAATTATTATACTTGTATACATGATATGTGTAGTTCAGTAAAAATATAAAAAAAAATGTTTGGACAAATATTGACATTACGTTTGAACGACAATAATTAAAACAATCGTCTTAATTTTGAAGTATTGATGATAATAAACAATCGAGATACCGCTAATTTGTATATTATATAAAAGGGTTTTTTATAATTATAAAAATGTACATCATATTAAAACTGTGGTTACTTCGGTCGAGTTCGAATACGCCGTTAAGGAAATATCCAAATATGTTTGGTTAGAAATATATTAGTAACAGACAGCAGTACCTAATTGAAATGATGTCTCGCTTTTTTTTTATTTTAGAAAGCGAAATTCTCTAATGAAATTATGTCTTTTAACTCTTCGTTTTATCGTCTAAATAAACGCACAAGTTCGTTCGATCAAATACCGCTTGCGTTTTGTTATTTTGAAAAAAAAAAAAAAAATAGAGTTTATCACACGAGAATTTATAACAGTTGGCAATTACGTATGGCACACTCTCGGCTCGTTAAATTCATACTTATCATTGAAGTTTTGTACGAGCGCGTTACGTGTGTAGAATTTCACTTATTAATTATCATCATTGTCTTTTTCGCACAACCCAGCCCGCCCGTCTCTAGCGTTATCCGTGTAAAGTGCAACGGAACCACGCCCACATGTTTACTCGCCTAAATTAAACGTAAACAAAATATCTGCCGCATCGTACACCGTCGCGACCTTTACACGCTTTCGCGTTAGTCCGCAAAAAGATACGCATTAAACGATCGCGGTTCGGACATTTTATTCGTATTATAAGCTATATTCTTATAATGAAACTACCGTACTCATATTCACGTTATACGAGAGGTTTATGTACAAAAAAAAACAAAAAACCAACTCCGTGTAATTGTATATTGTTATACGTACATCTTTTCGCGTACACGAACACGACAAAGACGATATTATACTGACACCGCGCTGTGCCGAGGAGGGTCGCCGAGAGTGAGCTGATAACGTCAGCCAAACGTATGGTAAAGTATAATATAATGTACTTTATCAACGTGTGCATTTTGAAGAGCGCGTTATCGGTCGCGGCCGTTCATGCACAATCCGCAACAGAAAGCACGCGCAGACGCGCGACAATATTCTGGACGAGAAAAAATTTTCGACCCGGTCTACCTGGTCTACACTTTACCGACGACAAAATGAGTCGTTCGACCGTCTACTAATGATTAGTACGAGTTGATTGGTGCGACGACTACCAGCAGGCTGTCCGGTCTCCGCCGCGATCGGTTTGCTTGCAGCAGTTTGCACGAGACGTAAAGAAAACTCGGAGAAGTAAAAAGACACCTCAAGCTAAAAAATAAAAAAAAAAGGTTCGAAACTAATTACGAAAATAATAAATCCGAGTTTAATGTTTCTGAAACCGTTCACTTCGACACACGACCGTAAGCAACACTTTCCTCGATGTGAATAAGTGTGCACGATTTATTATGTGTCACCATAGAAACCGTTCGGCGGAAAAAGTTATTACAGCTTCAATTTTCAAAAAAATAAGGTTTTATCATATTAAAATAAACAATGGTTTTCGTATGACGCTACGGAGTCGTTTAAAGTTTTAAAGGTATCGTCAATTTACAAACAACGAAAATGCGATCGATATTTTGACTCCACAGTGCGCAAGCAAAACTCATCTTCCGTTAAATTAGAAAAAAAAAACCGATTTGAAAAAAAAATTAAACTTTGCGGGCGTGAGTTTTCTCATACGTGAGTAAACCGCTTATATGATCATGTTTTACATAACTTTATGCATATAAATTGTCGATATTTCACTCCTTCAAAAACAGCTGTGTTCGATACCTTCGAAGCCTCTCGAATGTGCGAAAAAGAAACTCCGAGAAATCCAGAAAATGTCCAAAAGCTAACGATTCGTTAAACGACGACGTGCAAAACAAACGAAAACGTTCCGTGACGGTCAAACGATTTTGTCAGGGGTAGGAGAAATCGAAGGTAACTCTTATCATATGCGCTCTGATCATATTATTATAAAGAACAATATTACTGAATTCAAAATATCAACTAAAAAATTTAAAAACTTTTACAAATTTTGTGATTAAATTAAAAAATTTATCATATTAATTTTTGCCAGTATTTTCGACTGTGATTATTATGATAACTCCACAACGAACAGACATTGTGGCCAAAAAGTCATCCTAGGCTAACATAGTTATTGCACAGTTTCTTAATATAAAAATATTAAATTCAAATATATTAGTAATTTAATTATAAAAGAAATTAGAAAAAAAACCGATTGTTATGATTAATTTTCAATGTTTTTTTACTTCATTACATTCGAACAGTTAATTTAATATTTATTCTGTTAATACAAATATTTCAAAGCACACACATATTATATATTATTAAGTAGAGAATTTTTTATTTGCTTCGATATTTTATAGTGTATCTTAATGCGTCTTTCTAGGCTTGAAAACGATTCTTTCCTGCGTAATTATAAAAAATTATAAATATTGATGAAAAAAAACATAGTCGGGGGTGATATTATAGTCCACGCGTTCTTATATGTTTATAGACTTACCCCGTTTGTCCACTCCGGAAAGCAATTCGTTTTCCCAACTGCGTGGTAATGGCCTCCAGTAAAAATGCCGTCTTCTTTAGGACCTACTATAGAAATTGGTAATGGTTGACGCTACTAATCTTTGCCCTCTAGCCGACCTAGTTTTCCTCGAACTCTGTTGTTTCATAGACATTAATTAATATTTCACATGATTTTGTGTACACGGCAACCTATTTAGGAACTCCTAGCCTCGGAATAATCCTTCTAAATGGGCCGTTGAATAGATATATTTAAACCTTTGTAATGTAATTAATTAGAGTAACAACAAAACACCGCACGACTACCGATAACCAATGTGTTGTTTTAATGAACACGACTGCAGAGAACGCAACACCGCCCGGCAGCCGTTTAAAAGTTTTAATATTTTTATTTCACTGCGAATATTATATTACCGGTACGAAGAAATAATCTAAAGATAACTATAGACGAAAAAATCAATAATAATTCCGTTAAAATCGTTAAAAGCCAACAACGTTTGTAACGTCGGCGGTGTTTTATAAGATATAATGATAAATAATTATCGTAGAAATTAAATTATGGAAATGCAATATATTATGAATGAATTTAAAAGTACGAAAACATTTTCTCGACACCGTCGATGTTTTTTAAATTCTTTTCGTGTATCTATATTTTATCGATGATAATTATTTACCTATCGTTGTCGGAGAATCGGATTACAATATTGAGTTTATTATTAAAATAACGCGGCAAACTATACAACACCATTGCGAATATAAATGTGGATTATAAATGCTTCAATAAAATTAATTAGTATATATTCGATCCGACTGTTGACGTTTTCGCGAGCATATTATAATAATTATTATTGGATGGAAAAAATATTATAAAAAAGGTTTGATTATATTTCAAGGCATGTTTTGATCAAAAAAAAAATAAAAATACAATCGTACGATAGTAAAAATATTTCAAACATTTAATTACATTTAATTATATTATATTGTGTACAATAAACGTGGCATTAAAAATATGTAATACGAATCGTTGCACTGCCCGCACGAGGATTAAGTATTCATATTTTCGATTATTTTTCCTTACACGTTATTAATTCCGCGAAAATAAGTCATACTTTATTATTGTTAAAAGCGATATTGAAAAGTTCAAATATTGAAAAAATAACTAGTAATAATGTGACTATTAACTGCCGATTTCATCGATTATAGTCGAGTTTCCTGAATCGCCGTTGTAACGCGGGAGATGGCTCGAAAATGAAAACATTAAAATCGTTTTGAAACACTGCATAATCGTGATTTATCACTAAAACCGTATAAATTGAATCTGCGGAACGTTTCTCTGTCCCCTTTGATAGTGGAATATATATAATATGTGTGTACGCGCGTGTGTGTGTCCATATCCGACCGATCCGCCGGCATTGAATAATATTTCCTTTTCCTACGTGGAAGATACGAGCCCATCGATATTCCATTATCCATAACTAATCGTTAGCGTGCGACAACATTTTAAAACAAAATATTTAAAAATAACATATGAAAAGCGAATAAAACGCCATGGAAACGTATGAAAGGGCGAAATAAACTTCAGTCGCACAGCGTTTTACCGGGGTCGGCGATTTGATCGAATCGACCGATCGGAAAATACTAATGCCTACTTAAAAATATTTCACGCTCAACGGCGTGGGATTTCATTGAATATTTCGTCCGAATTTTAACACGCGCGTTCACTTATTAATTATTATTTATTAAAACAATACGAGTATTTCACACAACATTTCGATAAATATATATACGCGGCCATTCGACTACTACCGACCACTCGTAGAAGACGTATTATAATATTATGTACATTATAGACACATATAACAAATTATTCGTAGAGTTTTTTTCCCGCTTTATTTACAGTGTTTTTATTAGGTTTTTTTTTTTTTAATGCGTAAATACAAGTGTTGCTAAATAACGTGTACTATTCGGACATTACTCGTTTTGTGTGATGTTTATAAATTTTTTTAAACGCAATAATCTATTTATAAATAATATTTTCAAATTTTCTGTTACGATATTGTAATGATCGCACCAACGAATACTTCGCGTAAAAGTTATACGCGACATTATATTATAAACTACTCGTAAAATCAAATAATATCTAACGAAAATTATAACTATGCGATTATTTATTATTAACATTCTATTGTTTACTTCTTTAACCGATTTGATTAATGTTTCAAATTTAAAATATATTTATAAGCGACTTATAACTATAAAAAACAGTGTACATTATGTAACATTTTTCAACTACAAAATATAACTGAAATAATTATTGAACATTACTATTTTTATTATATTATAATATTATTACATCGCTTGTGGTTTTTTTTTTTTTTGATGGGCGGGAAGGAAAGTATGGTACATAATATTCGCCTCGCCCAAAAATTACAACCATGAGCCGTCACTGATAAATTCATAATGGAAACGTGAATTGAGACACCGTAAATTATCTTTCAACTTTAATGCCTTTTACATATTGTGCCTTAAACTAGCCTATTAAATTACCCCTTTAATTTAAACTCTCGGCGTAATACACTAATAACTATAGGTTTAATACACTTTTTAAACTCTATAAATGTTTGAACATAGAAGTATTTTATTTTCTCTCTCTCTCTCTCTCTGTCACTCGTTCTTTTTCTATCTACGTCTTTCTTTCCAACTCTACTCTAATCTCTCTCTCTCTCTTTCTCTTTATTTCTCTTTCTATCGCATTCACCTGGGACTAAAATTTTTACCATAAATATTCTAATATATTTTGTTAAGCTACGGTTTTTTTTTGTTTTTTTTAATTCCTATTATAATAATTAACCTAAGTTACTATTCATAATCAGTTCTATTTTTCTTTGAATGTTTATATAACTGAATAAAATATGTGTTTACTTTTAATCAATTCGGCTATATTAAGACGCGTCTTACTACGTCGCAACGGACGTGTCTCACTCTTAAAATGGACTCGCTCTTACATACATTTTAGATTGCTGACGTTATTTTATTTTTTTACTATTTGTTTTTTTTTCTAGTCTTCGGTGTATTTCAATAACAAGTTTGTAAGTATTTTACACGGCCCGAGTGTGTAACTGTCGTGTAGCATTGCAACAGAGCGCTCGCTAAAACATGTTAATGCATAGGTACACTTACCCATTGTTTTTTAATTATTATGACGAACGAATTAAACCAAAATGTCGGATAAAATATTACGCTTTAAGGTGTACCTAATTATAATTTAAAACGCTTACCCGTCATTATAAACTAATCACAAGCGAATACATTTTGTTCTGCAGCTATGCGAGTAAAAAATAAACTAACGCCTACATTCACAACATTTAAATTAAAATAGCATTTTGATCTATAAATCACATTGGACGAAACGAGAACACGGAGTCCGTGTGTTGATTTGTATTTATTTTAAATTCGTAGAACAATATTATAATGAGCGCAATGTTTTAAGGAAATATTACTTATGCGAAATTGTTTTTTTTTTTTGAATTTGGATTTATTTTCTGAATGAGAACAAAAGAAAATACGTCTGTCCAAGGCGATATTTTGGAAAAAAATGATTTTCATGGAAATAATAAAACCAACGCGTACTCTATTTTCAAATAAATATTATAATTATTTATTATTAGCAGTTCTAAAACGATAATAACGTCGTAATATAAATAATTACAGTTTTTTTTCAAATTTATATTTCAAGTAAATTTATTTTTCAATTACTACTGTTCATAGTTTCATAATTAAATAATATCATTAAATTATGAACACTTACGTTAAAATAATGTAAAACCAATGTTCACAATGTCATAGTGGTTCAAAGAAACCTACTACCCTCCTCCCGTCTCCTCAAAGAAATTTTGTTTACAATGACTACGTGTTCAACTACGAGAAAATTCCCTTCTTTGCTTTAGAACGACGATTACATTTATACGCAAAGATTAAATGTATTAAATAGTGTATTATGTTTTGATTAATATTATGTTTTCGTACGTATTCTGATTAAAATGCAAGTTTATATTACACGTATGTAAGTACATAATATTTATGAAGTGTCTGCACTATAGGTATACGTCCTTAAATAAATAATCCTCGCGAGACGTCTTATTATACATAAGTCCGACGATCAAGTACACTTTTAAATACTGTCCGGGCTTTGTCAGTGTTCGTAAAATGCACTCTGCTGTTCTGACGAAATAGAATTTAAGTGTGTACCTAATCTCCGTTATCTCAAAGCGAAATAATAGCAGGCGTTAATACGTTTGTTTGTGTTGTTCAGTAAGCGCAAATCGTTCTATTTATTAGTAAAATGTACATTGGTAAATTCCTCAACACAATTATTTTAATTATAACGAAATCACAATTTTATTATTATATTGTATAACTGTTTTTAATGGGTACGAGTTTGAAATAAAAAAGAGACGCTTAGCCTCTCCCATATCGACAGCAATGCCGAATGTATCGATTCGTTTTAAGTTAAATATTCTTTAGCTCGGAAAAACTCCTCGTTGATTGGCTCATTTTACGGGTTGTCAAACTTTTTATAACGTGAAATTCTGTTAAAAATTAGTCGTGTATTTCAAATAATTTTGAAACGTTTAAGTTTTCAATTGTAAGTGACTGGTAATCCAGTCATAAAGGAATAACAGTAACCAATCCTTCGACACTTTCGTATAGCGAATTTTACGTTTACAATCAAATCATTACGAATGTTAAATTCAACAATATTGTCCGTCGATAAGGTGATGAGAAATTTAATTTCAACTGACACTGAGCATTTGGACGACGAGAACGCGATATCATTATTTGTCTGTTATTTTTTAACATTATTCGCAAAGCTTCATGAAAACGTTCAGTTTTTAAAAACGAACTAGAGGGTTTAACACTTTTAAAAGAAAACTAATTAACTTATCAAATTTAATAAAATATTTTTTTAATAAACTCGCACAATATAACCATATTAAATCTAGAGTAACTTTTGTTTATTTTAATATCCTGGAAAACATTTTTCAAATTATCTTATCTATAAAAACGTAATATATTACGACATTCTATAAAATATAAATATAATATAATCTCCAATAATATAAACAAGCTCGTAGTAATTGATTTATTATAATTAATTCGTTGTCATGATTATCTCCTTTTTAAATAAAAAATAAATCATGTGGGCATAATTTTTTAGAACATTTTTTTTTGTTATTGAAAATTAATTAAGCGCTGTATTTCCACGTGTTTATTTTTATTTTTTTTTCGGTGATCTTGAGTACGCGTTATATTGATACTAATTTAAATGATTTTTACACGCTTTCCCGTGTACGTTTATTAATCGAAATTTCTCGTCGAAACCGCGTGTACACACCGTCGGTGATTTACATGCATATGATTACAAGAAAAATTCACAAATAAAATACCGATGAAGGGCTCGTGTGCCGCGAAGGTCTCGCGACGATCGATACGCGTCTGTCCGTCGGAAAGGGGACGTTCATCGAAAATCAATAAAACTAATTCATCAGAATCTGCTTTTCTCCAGCGTTTCACACCTCATGGGTAGAAAAAAAAGAAGAAAAATAACGACGTGACACGTTGTTGAAATACAGTACTGATACATTGAATTAAATACGAGCTATTTGATTAGCAATGTACCTTTGTATCTCGCCGGACCGAATTTCAAATCTATAAATCTCCGCATGATATCGGTGCAATTTCTTTGTTGCGTTCGGGTCACGTCCGTTTGTTTGAATTTCAAAGCAGTGATAAATCCACGCGTTCCGAAAAACAACTCGGACCGGTCGTCGGCGTAAGCTATTAGATTCGTACCTACCGTCTGAACATCTCTTAAATCGTAAACACTCGCGAACACGACGAGATATTATGTATAGTGCATTTTGAAAAACATTAAGATCGTTATGGAAAAATCTGACTTAATTAAATGTTTTGAATTCTTAACGATAGACAAAACAGCTTAAGGCACACAGCACACTAGCCTTGCACACGAATGCTAAGAAGAAAAAAAACCATGAATTTGCTAGTTTTATCCAAAGAAGTATAAACAAACGGTTACGAAACGAAATTCGACGTATTCTCCGAGTTTTTATACCCTCGGAACTACGTATTATTAATTTAAATACATACGTTTCCAAGTTTTTCCTTCGAATCACAAAATGACCGAGAACAAGACATAATTAGCAAATAATTTTTTAATAGTGCGTTTTTTATACCTGACAAAGAATTTTATTCGAAACCTGTCGTCTTTTTTTCTTGCACTTTTTTATTATAATACATATCTTGGCAAGGCCTATTTATTTTTATCTTAATAGTTTTCAATTAAAGTATTTTATATATTTAATAATATTTTTTTATTAAAAATAGTTTCTTATTTAATTAATTAAAATAATACAAATTGCAAAGCAGATTTACTGTCCAAAAGTTTGATCAAAGAAAAAATAGTTCGAAAAAAAAAATTGCTTAATCAAATGTTTTGGATTTTTAACACAATAACTTAAGGTTAACTTTGCATTTGCATTGTTGATGATTAAGTCATAAAGCATACAAAATTACTACATAGCTCGTGACGCTTAAAATTTAAAAACTCATTTTTCCTGGCTCTTAATAAGTAGTTTAAATGTTGAGCTCGACGTAAAAAAGAATAAGAAAGAAACTTTTTTCAAACTTTTGCAAATAACATTGTGATGAATTTGGTTAACTTCGGTTTTTCAACTTCTACCTATATTCAACATAGCCCGAAAATGGAAAAGTGTGGAAGGTTTCACGTCTTCTCAGTTCCACGATTTGAACATGTGCGGAATGCTTATGCTGCACCTTACATTATAGTGGTCGGAAATGGTTCTCGGAAATTAAGATGAGCACAGCTAACATTATTACGTGGCAAATAAGGCATGCTTGCTATCAAACAACAGCGAAAAATCTTGTTGTAAAATTTAATTTAATTTTTTTCCTATTTAATTTGTCCATTTCCTGTTTGATATTGAAAAGAGAATATCGAGTTGATAATTTTATACATATATATGTTTATGTGCAAAAAAAAAAAAAAAAATGAATCCACAATAAAAATAGTTTTCATGGAGAAATTTTGCGCATAATTAAAATCGGACGAATCAGTCGAAAAACCGTTGATCTTCGATGTTCAACGGCGTTTGGCTCGTTACGTCAAATAATATTCTAGCAAAACAACAATCGGACAAGTTGAGAGGAAAACAATTTCACAACCTTAGTGAGATCGTGATTTGTATTTGTTAATTTCTTAGTTTATATTTGGCGAACGAAGCCAAGAATGTGCAGATTGTACCTATTGTGATGTACTTTTCTTTTTATGTCATCAAAGGTTCGTGTATTAAAATATCTACACCAAAAGTACACGACAGATGGTACTTCAGACAAGGAAAAAATTGTAAGAAAAAAACAAATCAGAAACAGCGGTTGATCACTTCTCTGGACCATTTGTGTTCAATTTTATAAAAAAATATTATAGACGTGTATTTTATTATGGCTTGAAAATTGCAGTGACAAGTTTTAAAAATTCGGTACATTTTTCTACAATCGTTTTAGACGATTCAATGGTACGGAAAAAACAAAAATTAAAAATCGTAACAATATTTCAGGTGTTTTCTGTTCTTCAAATAACAAACAATACTAAAATAAATTTTATTTTATAAGAATCTCGTTGACGAGGTTCTTTAGAATTAGCTCGAACGATTAAATTCATACGCACGTAGTATGAACTTCAATAATTTCACTGCATTACGGGCAATTGGCAAAAATGTATTTTGAATTCCATTATGTTCAACATCAAATTTCCAACGTCAAATGGATATGTCAATTTTAATTATACACAATGATTAGGTAGGTACTGGCTACTATTAACTATGAAAATTCGACAAAACAACATATTCAGATACGACTGGTAAATTGACATTTCAATTATAATTTCGCGTTTGATTTATCGCTTATCAAATATTAATTGTATTTCCGACCGATTTCAGGCAATTCGAAAACACGGATAATGTAGAAAATAATAATAAACCAATTTTTCATTTTTCAAACACATTCGCCAAACGGTAAAAACGGTTGAAACAATATAATATTACAATTATTATTGCCGAAAGTATACGCGATGACGGTGTACAACTATATATAGCAGGGGTCGTCAACCAGTCGATCGCGATCGACTGGTCGATCTTTCTAGGAATATAGGTCGATCGTTATAAAAATTAATTTTACCACTATCGGTCGATCGCGTAATAAATAATCGGATAATGCGGATTGCTATATTGTATTTTAAGAATTTACCACTATCGGTCGATCGCGTAATAAATAATCGGATAATGCGATAATTACCTCGGAGTTTTGGATACACGCAAGTACTCAAAAATACCCAAATCTACGAAGCATTGCCCTTCGTATAACTTCATTTTTTGGTTCAACTTGGTTATGCGAGTCAACATTTTCGAGTATGAAATATTTAAAGAACAAATATCGGTCAAGAATTACAGACAGTAATTTGGATTCAAGTTTAAGAGCAGCTGTTTCTAATTATATACCACAATTCTCAAAACTTGCAGAAAACCAATGCCAGTTATCACATTAATAAAATAAAATAAAATAAAATCACATTAATTAAATAGGTAACAATATCAGATTTATATAAAATTTTTTTTACTTTTTCTCGTGTATTAAAATATTACATTATTATTATTATTATTATGAAGAAACAATAAATATTTATTCTTTGGAGCTTAGACCTTTTTTTTTTGCTCATAAAACAAATCTCTTCCTAAAAACCTAAATTCTCCTGGATGTCGATCATCTGGGACTAAAAAATTCAAATGTAGCTCACTTGTTTGAAAAGGTTGGCGACCCCTGATATATAGTATAGATTATATTATGTATAGACGCGATCGATCGCAACAATGTAAGGTACGATTATTTACAGTTGAATATTTAAACGGTTCGTCCTAATCAAACGGCTTTAGAACAATTAGAAAATATAGCTTTTAGGTCGAATTCGAATTATTGTCATTTTCCATAACCCATAGATATAGGTGAACTAAAAAATGTTACTTTACGGTTTTTTTTTTTTTACCGTAACGATTAAAAATACATTACCTGCGCGTTTACTTTGATGTAAAATCGTGTAGTATTTTGCTATAAATTACCGGTCATATCATTTGTATCTCTAAATGACACCCACCGATCGTCTGCACTTTTTTTTCTTTTTTTTCATTTTTTTTTTTTTTTAAATTATACCGCGGCATTTGTACGGACCCGGCGCACATTCCGGTCTCGCCGCCGCTATAGATAAAAAGCGATTCGGAAAAAAAAAAAGAATAAATAAAATAAAATAAAATATAAAAAAAAATGCAACCGCCGCGCCGCCGCCGCCGCCGCAGCCACCACCGACCGACCGACCGACCGACCGATTCGGCTGTAAACCCGACCGAGTAATAAATTGTCCGTTAGCGTTTTATTTATTCACGTGCAAAAATATAAACTAATGGTATATGGGTTTTCAATGTTTTCATTATTGAACGGTCCCGGGGCGGCAAAAACGGTTATGAATTTTGTTTTTCATCGCGTCCGGCCGTGTCTTATCGAAGTGGCCTTCCTAGGTGATAGACGACGACCCCGGCCGTAAATAATTAATCATACGGGATAGGTCAAAAACCATTCGGTCTCCCTCACCTCCCCTCGTTGCCGACCATTATATATATATATATAAATAAATATACCTATACATACATATATATATCTGCAGCTCGGACCGAGTGGGAGGAGGAAGTCGCGTCCGGGGCCATTTGTGCCACACGCAATCGAGTCCTTTCATTCCGAACGTCGGGCCGGGCGAGCTTTTCTCGTCGGTAACGGAGTCGGCGCGAATATAAGTGCGTATAATAAAAATAAATCGGTACCAGTCGCTTGTTCCGGTTAACCGGATTCTCTTCATCCGGCCTCGCCCGCGAGATCGCGGCGCGTCCTGCGGTTGTTTTCTCGCCCGGCGCGCTTCTTAAGAGGACGCGTCGTTATCATTATAATAATATATAATATCGACCGAACGGTTTCGGCGGTCGTTCGTTCGCCGTCGAGACCAAACGACGAGTACATAGGTAGTGTTACTATTACTATTGTTATTATTATTACGATTTCTCGTCGAAATTATAACGATATCGATAAGAAGACGCGATAAATATTATTATACGTATTATCGATACCGCGAAACGTCGACGCGTTGTAAAAAATATTAGTTGATAAAATTCTTCATAAAATCATTTTATTAACGTGGTGTTAGAACGATTTATCATTTCTTCAAATCTTATAATAATAATACGAGCATAAAATAACATTGTATTGCGATGATTTAATTGAATCGGAAAGAACGTCCAACACTTATAATAGTTATTTAAATAATTGTGGTGGATATGAAAAAAATATTAAACAAAACAATATTGTTTACTTCAAAATGGATTATTAATTAGTAGATTTAATATTAAATATACAAATATAATATATATTATGTTTCCAAACGTAAGGCTTGTATTCGAGAAGAATTTATACCATTATGAGAATAATTTATATTAAAATTAAAGAATTAAACATGTGATTTAATTCGATTTTGAAACTATAAAACCGATTCAATATTGTTCATATTATCTTTTACGATTATATTACTATAATGATTAAATGCTATTTATTAGTATAGACAAGTTTAGTACAGACGGCAGAGTGGAAAACACTACGAGAAACATTAAATATTAAAATTAGGCATAATGTTTCTGAACTGTGACGGATCGATTGTAATTTTTTCAAATTACCTATTAGTTTTTCACGCATTCAGAAATGTGTAATGTGGCGAAAATCCGAGAGGGAAAATAATAAAAACGCCAAAAAAATAACCAATTTATTATCTTTTCGGTAGTATTACCATTATTATTATTATTATTATTATTATTAGGTGCTTTTTTTTTTTTTTTCTATTTTTTTTTTCAATCCTACGGAAAAAGTTTTCTTCTAACCAAACATACATTACAGAAGGATAATATAGCTTTGCCCATCGTCATAACAAATGTAAATGAATTCCAGTTTAGCAGTGATTGAGGGTCGGTCTGCACTGAGCTCCGGCTTGTGTTATGTCCCCAAGGAGCCATATGAACGGTCCATCTTGTTTGCAGGTAAAAACTCGCACATCACGGTTATTACTCGTATATGTTCTGCTTTAATGCCAAAGCTCATTATTTCGCTCAGTCAGTTGTTATCATCACGTGCGTTGTTTGTGAAGCACAGTGTATAGTTGGCTTGCGGTGGGGAGACCGTAAGACTCGAAGAAAAGAAACGTACGAAATAATATATTATTTATACAATATTATTATACTTTCTTCTCCCACACACACACACATACGACGAACGGCGTTTCTCGTAATGACATAGGTCAGTTATTTTTTTCTTTTTTATTACAGTAATTATATTCTATAGTTTTTCTATGTATGACTTTGATTTGTTGAACGTTTCGATGTACTTTATGACGATCGCAAATAAATAAAAAAACAATGTTTACATTATTTTCCTAGAAAGAAAGTCCAAACGCTTACGAATCGTTTTACTTCAAATTAGAATGCGAGATATGAAGATACACGAAGATACGCGTAAATTATATGAAATCATATTATTCGAAAGTTGATTGTAACCAGAGTTCTAAATACGTTTTTTTTTTTTTAATTTTTTACTCAGAATGGATTTTTAGACTGTGGTAAACGAAAACTCGAGAGTTAGTTCTCTACACACTAAACGGTCGGGTCAATTAAGGATTAAAAAAAAAAAAGAGAAAAAAAAGTAAGGTGAAATATAATTAACGTTTATTAAATCATATATGATTTATCGTCTCTCAAAAGCCGGTATTTGAAAAACCTACAATAACACTGAACATCTAGAACGTTTCCTAGTCATCGTCATCCTAACCATAGCATACAATTATAACACGTACATATATGGTTTTATGATTAATTTTTATACGAATATCTCATCGTGTTATATTTTAAATGTAGGCAATGAACGTTGACAATCAAAATATCAAGCCAACCTATTTCTTAAAATTGCATTCTACCCAACTATTGGAATTAGGTATACTTGGATCCAGATTGAAATCTAATGCACAATACGGTTTGTATATTATTAGGTATGTTACGTATTCTGTATGTTATATTATCGTAAATGGTTTTTAACTTGATTCAATTTATTATTCGGCAAATGAGTTTCGATTGAAATCGTTAACATTTCGCAAATGTTTCACAATTACGTTCGTATTTAAAATATTATAATTTTACCTCAATATTATAATTTTCAGCTTATAAAACACATCGGTACGAATTCCAACTATATAATAACAATTCATATATACGTAAATTTTATTATTTTTAATTTTTTATAATAATATTAGTACGAGCTAGTGTAATAACTTGGGCGTCTCGTGTTTGTAACACGTCGGTTAGAAATGGTATTTTGAAAATAGGGTTTTATTATATTTTGTGAACGGTAGCGTATTATAGTGCCCATCGTAACCATTATAAATACCGGCCTCATATTATACGCTCTGTCCGAGTGTTACTTGGTTATTTTGAATATTTAGGTCAGACTATATAATTGAAAACTTGATTAATTTTTAAAACGGCGCGTATGATTTGAGTTAATGAATTCAAAAGGAATAATAACAATATTAGCCGTCTATTGTTTCGAAATATCTGTAGAATACGTGATAGATATTTAACTTTTAAACGACATCGAGGCACTAGAAAAAAAAAAAACAAATAAATAAACCGAAATAAGCGTGGAAAAATATATAAGTCCTTTACTTGAATAAATCCTTGATCGGTTTAAATGTACATTAATAACGCATGTGTCTGAAACAATATGAAATTTATTTCGAACACACTATATTATTATTTATTTCAATTTTACATGATATATTATTGTAGAACGCACGGTATGACAATAGTTTAACTGTGTATCTAAGGATAATATAATATTATAGTTTAAACTGTTAAAGGGACGTTGTACGTTGGTTGGTTAGTTTTGGCCCTATCTACGTTTGCGCAATATATTACGTTTGACAATCATAAAACTTGTGTATAATGCCTACGCTGGCAAACACGAGAGATAATTAATTAATTTTACATTTTTTTTTCGTAACTAACGTTTATCTACGACAGTCAATACTTATCATGTTTGCATGATAACCAAAAGAGTTTACGTTTTTTTTTTTTTTAATATTTTCCACTGAAATCCATTTACTTGTATTATTTGAATTGCCTTTGAGTTATAGATTGCCGATGAATATAGAATCCGGCATAAACGTATTATAACTCTGACCGTGGCGGTTTTGAAAAATCGTACGTCGCAACAAAATCGAACTATTTAACGTCAGAGTAATGGCGAATTTCGTGTAAATATTTATGATCCTTTGAAAGGACGGCAGAAATGCGTCACAAGCATAAACGTAGTTAGTATCACCCCGGCGGTTTACACTATAAGAGGAAGCTTTTGGAAATATGTATACCACATGACCTTAACCAGGACCAAAATTAAACATAGGATTAACCTAGGTGACCCGCTTTCTCGCGTTGTTATTATTATGTAAAATAAGTCTGATAATTTCGCCGGGATAGTTCACTTCACACGCAGTGCAAAAATAATTTATCACCTAAACGCATTTAGATAAAACATTTTCGTTTTTGAATTGCCCGACAACGTAAATTATATCGATGTGTAAAACGAACAACAAAATATAATACCACGAACACGGTAAATTGTGAAATCGTTTTTTGCAATATTTATAATAGGCACTCGTTCTCTCTTCTCGCGTCGGACGCGCTACAGCCTATACGTAATGTCGTTATTTTTTTAATAGATTTCATTTTTTATCAAAACTTTTCTGGGCAATTTGATTTTTTTCCCCCCACGTACCGCGCGAGTAATGATAGGTATCGTCGTCGTTCGACATATTATGAATTATTCACAGCATCGCAAAAAGATCGAACCAAAATACATTTCTCCAGTCGCGTAGTTTCGTATAGCTATTTATTTCTCGCCATAGATTATTAGGCAAAAACATAAGCGCGCGCGCTTATTTATATTCTCGCTAAAGGACTGATATATAACATGTCGAGCAAGCACGGTGTAACGTACGTAGATATAGTTATAGAGTTGCCTACACAACTGAAATAATAATAATAATAATAATGATAATTACTCATATAGATAATCGAAAAAGAAAAAAAAATCAAAATTAAAAAATATAGTTACTCGCGTTACGATTGTCGACAGCACTAGTCTTTCACGTGGACAAGAAAAGTTTCGAAAACAGTCTCGTTATAAATTACATGTTTTCAATACCAACTCGACTTAAAAGTTTCTTACATCTACCCGGTATATATATTTATATATAACTACCTACCTACTGGCTGTTCAAAGTACATCCGTGTATCAAATATGACCCGTGAACCTCTCTCCGACGGAGACCATATTGAACCGAATAGTTTTAGCCGTCAACGAACCGGCGTTGTTACCGGGAAAACTGCGTCTTCAGTGAAATTCTCAGCAATACAACCTCCGCCCACTGAAATGTCTCCGGTGTCGTTTTACACTCCGGTAGAATTTCACCGATATATATATATTTAACTACGAATATTTAAAGAAAGACATTTCCACGAGCGGAGTTGGTCCGAGACTTCTAGAAAAATATTGTCGCGTCAGAGAGTGAAATGATCGTCGACTAAATTTGACCGGTACGATTCGCTCAGTCGCACTACTGCACGTATAACGTCTAACCGTATTGTATGCAACGAACGATCATGAATTATTAGATCGGTGAAGAGAGAATAATATTGAAACTCATACGAGTTGGCGAGTTTTTAATTCTAAAGCGCGGTCCAAGCGGGTACGTCTACCTACGTATCGAAAACGTGATTTTTATATCGTAAAAAAAAACTAAAAAAAATACTCGCCCCCCTCCCCCGCGCACTATAGTTGGTAGGTACGGTTTTCCCGTATCATATGCCCACCTGCATATTGTTATTATTATCATTGTTATTATTATTCGATCGGCCGAACGTTTTATACCGAAACTGTCATGTGACGCGAAACCAATAAGGACACTCGATTCGGATGTACCTATAACAAGATAAATGGTTTGCGTGACGTCGTTATTACAACAATTCGGATTAAACCGTTGACCCGTTCACATGATATTCGACCACGCGGACCGTCTCTGTCATCAATTCGGTCCGCCTTGCATAATATATGCGCCCGCGTGCACGCGCGTATTTATTTTATTTATTTTTTTTCTTTCTCGTCGTTTAAATCTGCGCCTACTACTGCGCGGCGCTGCCCCGGATCCGGAGCCTGTAATCGTTTCCGTCGATGTTTCCTCTATTTCGGGACCTCGTTGTTTCATTTCCGAAATCGATTGGGGTCACACACTACTGTCGCGAGGGCTATAATGCATTTATGAATATCACATATTCGTTTGCATATAATATACGTCCGCGTCGAGTACCAACTGCGGTACTCCGCTGTGTAATATATTATTACAAATAGAAGGTTGGTCCGCTGGAAACCGAGTGTACTGGCGAGCGCAACGAATCACGAAACTGATCGAGAAAACTAATTCACAAACAATCGCGTCCCTATGCAGAATACATTATAATAAATTGTGTCCCGCGTTGTGCATTGCTGGCCGATTAATCGGCACCTAAAAACGGGTCGACTTTTGACGCTCGGGGTTGTTATGGAGTACACTAAATATTTATTATGTGGCGTACACGAATGTGTCACGTTTTTCTATTCCACCTAAACGCCTTGAATGCGCATGTGTAATTATTGAGCTCCGAAATAGGTCATCGATAAAGTAATTATTATTCGCGGTCAGACCGCTCTTAAACTTTGACACCATTTAATAACTATTTTTCAAACGCTTGATTTTAATGCTCCGATGGCGGCGAGTTAACTGCGAATTTCCCCGGTTTTACTTAGTTTTCCCGACAACTATCGGATGTTTTGTAAACTTGAAAAACTCGCAAGAGCGCCGGGTCACTAAAAATCGGTTTTTATAAAGATATACTTTATATGAAATGCTTACATTGAGTTTATAAAACGCATTTCGCTGTTCCGCTAAAGTTTATTTTTGAAATTTAAGAAAACTTTTACGAGAAAACCGATAAATTGATTGTGTTTTTTATGCACGTGAAATTTATCCACTTAAGTAGATAAAAATAACTTTAAAGTTTGATTTATGAAATATTTACTTTAAATTATTAGTATTTATTTAATATTCCATTTTGTAAGATGCAATAAGCATTTTATAGTGTATTAAATTATAAACCTAAATAATTGGGATGTTTCACCAGAAAACGAATCTAAAAATTTAGTAATTTTGAAATATTCTAACAGCTCACTCATAAATATGTAATATCCGCAGTATTGAAGATTATAACTGAGTAAATAATTCATACAACAAATTAAAATCAATATCACACATATTATTTTAAGTATATTATAATATATTATTATTAATATTAATAATCGTCAAGTATTTATGCAAGACGACGATGAAAACATAAAGTTTTGAGGCTGTAAAATATACGTATAAACCTTTAACAGAGGAATTTGCCGTCATTATTTGGATAAATTAATGTATATATTCTTTAAAACAGACTTATAATGTTTATAAAAACAATTTCAGCACGAATATAAGACATAAAAGAATTAACACGTATATTTCATTAGTTTATAACACTAATGTGACGTTTGAATCGATATCGTTGTACAATGTACATTTATAATATATTGTGCACGACGGAAGCATTTATTTTTCAACACAAATCCAGCACAATGTAAGAAACACACGCGTTCGGTTTAAAGATAGTCTAGAGCTCATTTAAAAATAGTATTAATGTATTCATTTCGTGAAGGGGTTCGTGTAAATTACATGCAAATAAAAATTGTTTTGTTTCTCTCTCTCTCTCTCTCTCTTTCTCCCTCTCGTACTTTCAACGTCCTGCTATTGATGTACACCCCCCATCGCCCACCCCTAATGACTGTCAGTCGTATTCAACATGTAATCAACACTCATTATTAAGAGGGGACGGTCGTACGACGCACTTAACACCGTTATACGTCATCTGACGCACTAATGATGTTTCAAAGAAAATGTTGTAAAACTTTTTTTTTATTTTTTCGTCGTACTCCAATAACAGTCGTAAAATCGATATGCAATTTAAAAGTCACCAAACATTTTGTATGTTCTATAACGCGATAATAATTATCGTAGAACAAGGTCGGATAACAGCCACTATAATTTTCTGGTCGTCACACGTTCTTCCGGTTTGCATAATCCTCCTAGTTCCTACCGAAACCTAAGGATTTCTACGGAAACCCCTTTTCCTATTCCTTATAGCCTACACGTTGACTGTCAGCCTTGCTGTGCAAACCGTTAAATGCATTTGCACTCAGAATACTGGCCAACAAACTAACTTTGTCAGACGAACCGCACGAGATGAATCGATTACGTTATAAAAGGTTAATGTACACGTTTTTGATTTTATTCTATGAGTGATTTCACACAACTAGAACAATCGTATTTTTAGTTTTACTCGATTGGCCGAGTTAAGTAAATTGTACGATTATTAAAACTATCGATATAAATATTACAATCGTTTAAATTTTATTTCTAATTATTATTTATCTAATGATATTAATCTAATATTCTAATATATTAAATAGGTACTATAATCTAATTATATTTGTTGTAATAATAAACGTTACGATTGAGTTGACGATAAAACCCTGCGTGTATCGAATCATAGTTTTTTTCTTTCTTTCTGGTAATCAACGATTGTTAATTTAATTTAAAAAAAAAAAATTCTATGACAAACAGGTACTGATACAATTTATTGGATCTACGAGCATACAGTATATCGAAAATAATCACAAAACGATTAAATCTTATCACCTACCCACATATTATACATTTTTCCGGTTCGCTTTGCGTTTTATTTTTGCAAATTGTATGAATCGTTAAGTTCTTTCTTTTTTTTTTTTTGCAGGAGCTATTTCATATATATATATTTACGTGTAAAGCTGATTAAACTTGGAACTTGAACACAAACTTTTATAGTTTTATCTTCTACTTGATAAGTGTAGGTATAACTGTAGTGCAAATTGACCTTAACATTTAAGATAAGTGCCGGAGATAGTTTATCTTATGGAAGACGACTGGTAGTGGCGTTCGTCTGAGAACATTCCAAACGACTACTGAAGAATTTGAAAAAAATGGATCAAATTAAGGAAAAATTGTTTTCGATTATACTGTAGTGCAAACATTTGAAATGCCATAAATAGAAATTTCAAAAGCTATTATAACCGCTGCTCGGCCTTACAATGTGTAGGTAGTAAAATAATGATATTACAGTTCCGAACGTTTGCACTTTATAGAATTGGCTTTTTTTTTTCTTCGACTATTTGTTATTAAAGTGTCGACGAAAAAATCATTTGAAAATGATATTTTTATTTAAATTTTATTTTCTATACTTTTTAGAATGAACACGAGACATTTTAATCAGCGCCGCAAGAGTTATGCCGTGTCCTACGTTACTATTCGCGGACGGTAATCGCGCGATGTTTTTAATGACGTGGCGATGCTTCCACAAACAAAAACCGAGTCTTTCGAATCGGCCGACACGCTTTTACTATACAATAGTACCTAATAGCCCAAGCTGCTTAGAAATCGTATAGTTAATCGATAGGTGAATAAACATAATATATTATATTATATAATTTACATATATTTCATGACCTACAGCCTCGGCACAACGATTGTTTGGTGGGATGTCTATGATAGAGCTATATTAATTAAAATACGTAAACAAAAGCTTTAAATCACTAGTGTTCACGCTGTCGATTCACTTAAATTGTTTATCGCGGGCTTGTATTTGTTTTCACGAAACGTATTTACCATGATTCTTTTCGATATTAGATTCGGGTATAATATAGTGTGTATGTTTTCACAAATAGGTACAATTACAAACATATCCGTGACAATTATAGTACTAGCGAAACGCCTATTGGAATAATGTGAAGGATTATTTTACATAGTCGAAACACGTTTAGTGTCCGGCGATTTCAAATTCAAACGATTTACCGTCTAGAATTTCTCCACTTCTATAGTTTATTCGCGTTATTGTGATTGATTTTAACAATACACTGTTCGCGGTAATTGTGTTAAATAACTTGTACGTACTTGGAGCGCTATCTGGTTTTAGATTTAGCGATACGAGACACCGAGTGGTAGGTAGGTACTGCAAGAGTCATTGAACCAAAATTATACGTATCATTGATGAGAATTTAATGAGATCAATAACGTTGCTTTGAAATGTAACAAAACACTATTGAATTGGAAATTGATTATTGACCCAGTTTTACACTTGAAAAAAAAAAAACTCGCGTCTCAAACCCAGTATAAACCCACGTCAAAAATAATTTTTAACAGTGATAAATTATCATATTTTGGCAGTCACTGAGATCAGTTTCCTATTAAGTTTTTTAAGTGTTAAATGATTATAATATACAACGTGTTCATATCAAATTACGATATTTTTTTCGTATTATTATTATTATTAATTATTATTATTACATTAGAATATGATATAAGGGTCTATAACCTAACCGCAATACGTTGTAATCCAATTAGAAAAAAAAAAAAAAAACTCAAGCAATATGTACACGGGGGACTATTCTGATCAATTTAAATTTTTGCATCAAATTATTTCCTATCGTAATCTTTTCAATATTCAAAAACTAACTTCAAGAAGTGAAACATAGTTGTTTTGAATTTCTTTAGAAATAATATATCATGTTCATGTTCACTGTCGTAGGTATCCTGTATACAGTGATGTATATATGAAAGAGTTTTGGAATAAATTTCACCGAGGACGAAATAAAAAATCAGTTTATTAAAATCGTCCGAATTGTAATACAAATTAACGCTATTATTACTATCATTAGGTATTCGATATGCGGTTTAAACAATAATAATTATTATAACTATTGCTTTTGGACTGACAATATCGTATTCTGATTATTATTATTATTATTATTTTCATTAGGTTTCATTCTTTTGACTAAATGAAATCAAATTACTCGTGTACAAAATGTAATAATTTTTAATACCTATAGTATAGAATATAAGAGATAAATTGTATTAATAGTCATAATAACTATTAGACATGATTCATACTTAATTATAACTTAATAATATTTAGTATTTACACAAAAAAGAAAATTTAATTACTCTTACTAACATAAAAACAAACACTGTTATACCGTCATTTATTTAAATACAAAACTTTATAAATAAAAATATGTACTTAGTACATACACACGAGTAAATATAATTTACCTACTGACTAAAACTTTCCAGTTGTTAGTACAATTTACATTCCTCAAAAACGTTATGATCATGGGCCATAAAAAAAAAAAAACTCCACCAATTAACGATATGAAATTTATCATAACTGTAAAATGAAATCGTCCGTTCATACGGCCTATAATAATATAGTTGCACACAAATTAATATGTTTCAGTAAAACATAATATACATATTGTGCGTTTCTTTTTGTTAATATTATATCCAAAACAAATACACCTCATCGCGCAGTATACTTTATAAAGTGTTAACTCTGATAGTTCAGTTAAATGGAAAGATAAGTAATGTACGTTTTTTTTATTTCAATCTCGCCGAATGGTATTTACTGAAAGGGATAAATTGTTACGATGGTTCTAATATATGCGTGTAGTTGATGTATATCACATGTATATATACGTATATATTTACGTTTTTTTTCGTCGTGACTTTGTCCTTACGCTGATGTAAATGTTCCTAGTCAATATTCACTTGAACTACATTGACTAATGTTATCTATATAGATGCATATAGTTTTACATTAGGCTAGAGAATTGAAAAAAAAAAGAAAAAATGTCAAAATAGAAGGTAAAAAACATCAGGGTTCAACTCGCAGTAACAAGTTTTAGCACTCACAACTCACATGTGAACACGATCCATTACAGTTTCCTTATAGTTAGGTACTATTGGATTTTATTTCTTTAGTTACTTAAGATAATACGCTGTGAGCAAGTATAACTTGTTGATGTACAAGTACGAAGTTTTTTTTTTTTTTTTTTAAATATGAAAATATGTATATTTAATCGCAGGTTGGAATGTATTACACATTTCATTGGTTGTCATGCCTATATTAAATTATTATATCCATAGGTTAAACGTCAAATATATTAAAGAGGCATTGTATTTTAAAAATTCTGATGGTTTTGTCTTCTATAAAATGTGTAAAAATTAATGCTTCGTGGACCGTGGTTTCAATTAAAAACGTAACGATTACATCTCTATAAAAAAAAGTATAGTTTTTTAATTAAAAATTGTATACACATTTAATTTAACCTTATGAAGTGTGTCAGTGTGTCATAGATTAAAAAAAAAATGTCCTCCGAAGGCAATTTATTGTTTTAAGCTATTATTTTAGAGAAAGGTTTTTTTTTTTTTTTTATGATAGCCTTTACAATGTTAAAAACGTCCTACACTTACTGAGAACCGTTTACCATTGTTTACAAATTAATAATATTATATTCTAAACAAAGAATTTTAAAAAGCCGATAAATCCATGAAGTTCTTGTCTTTCAGCAGGCTTGTCGAATTATATTAATAAAGTTAAATCTCTATGAATGTATACATGACGTATACATTTAAATTGAAATGCATATAAGTATAATATTTGAGCACAAAATATTCGATTGCACACTGAAATCTAGTCGTATTGTTTGTCTGCGTACGAAAACGTTAAGAACGAAAAAAATTAAGAAATTACACCTGAAACAATATTATCAACGAAAAATACTCGAGACATATGAATGCCAAGGGTCGTAGACTCGTAGATAATGTCTACGATTATCCACGACCGTGATGAAAACACATTTGTTGACACATTTGTCAACACGTTGACGCGCAACGACACTTCGCACGGCTGGCGGGTAGTACACGGAAGCGGGTGGCGTATTTAGGATTTTGTCAAGGGGTGGGGGATGAATACGTTGACAAACATAAAATTTCGTTCTGTATTTCTGTAATATATAACATTATTATACCTATCGGTAAAAAAAAAAAAAAAGGCCAAGGGGGAATCTACCCCCACCCCTCTGTAAATACGCCACTGCGCGGAAGTGTAACGCCTACGTCACACGAAAATGATTACGCAAAAACGCGACAGTGAAAACACAATACGTTTGAAGCGCAAACATATTACATAACCTCGTTAGTCATCATAATATACGAATTTAAGAATAATAATACTTTTCGTAATTAATTAAAATGTAACAATTATGTAATCGTGGAAATAATGACGACGACGATGATACAACAATGGAATAATAATTATGTAATAATAGTATGATAACAGGTGTTTTTGCGTGTAATCCTGCGCGACCCGGCTAATGAAAGCCAAGAAACTCGTCATCCGACCAATGACTGCCGAGCAACGCGCGCAACCCGGCTAATACTGCTCGAGTGACGCGCGAAAGTGCAGCAGCGTACAAAAGCAGTCCGTGCCCGTTCAGTATAGTGCCGACAACGGTTCAGAAAACTCTTCTCGAGTTTAAATATTTCACTTCGTGTTTTTTTCTCCGCAACAATCGACAATATTATGTTGTCGATTGTTATTAATTTATTACTAATTTCGCCGACGACAAATTACACATCGCGACTTACAAGTTTTTTTCTAATTTAATTTTTTTATCGAGTGACTTTTGTAACCGTTACTTTATTTCTCAAGTCAACAGACAATGTGCAGCGGCGTTCATTACCGAACCTTAACAGCGGCCCACCGGAAAACCGTAAGTAGTACCGATTATATTTATTTACAGTCTATATACCTCCTATCTAGTAGGCTCGATTATTAAATCTCGATTTTTCTAATTCGTCAAATTATTATATAATTAAAACTAAATTTATTGTTATGATTATATAATTATAAATTATTTTATCCCAATAGAATTGATTTTCTCATTATTTTACATCTCTAAACGTAGATTTTTTTAAATATTAAAGAGAACCGTTGCAGTTCGTAATAGGTATTTTTATATGTACATCCTTAGAAATTATAAGTGGAATAACCGATATTAAATTTTCAGAAACTTTTGTACCACTTTTTATGTTGATAAAACATTTCTATAAAATAAAATATAAATTTACAATCAGATAAAAACAGTACAGATTCAAAAGTAATTTTACCAGCTTCTTTATTAACTCTTTGTCAGTTTTTAATATTGAGTATCAAAATTCTGGAAATCTTCCAAGTTCAATTTGGGCATGTCATTTATATTTTTTTCTTGCATAATTCTGTCAATATCTTCAAAATTATTATGGGCTGCAAATAAGTGTCTCGTTATTTTCGTCTCTTCTGTAATACGATATGCAATGCTTCTAACTGATTCTAAATTAAATTTTAAAACAAAAGTTTCTGAATTTGGCGTACCTAATTAAAAAAAAAAAAAAAAACTTAAGTGAAATTGGTTCGTGGAATAATCAAATCATTTATATTGGATGAAATCACTAAAAAGTATACTGATACGGGACATGGGAAATAATAGTTTTGTTTCTCACAATAAAATCTAAAATATCTCCTTTTTTTCGTACTTTAAAAGAAAGTTTAGAGTTTTTACTGCTCTCTTAAAAAACTTGTTAACATTTTGTCAAACTAGAAAATAAATGGCAATGAAAGACATCATTTAATTTTTTTTTTTCAACTCGAGTGTTAAGACTGAGACGTCCAATTCAAATTCGACCCAAGCTAATTAGTTAATAATTAAACGTGACAACATTTTGTTCACGCACCTAATTTACATAATGGTATATATTATACACCTTTTTACAGATCTTATGTATAATCAACAAAAGAAATAAGTACAATAAAAAGTTGAATTTAACTCTTAGTTAGATTCTCATGATGGAGAAAAGTTGTTATTATATAATATGTTAATAAAAATCTATCGTAAAAATAATTTTTAATTAAGTAATTGATCTAAAATTAATTTTAATAATAACAAAAGATAAAAGTACTTTTATGGTAATGGCTTATGGGTAAATGTTTTTGAATTCAATAGGCTTTTATTGCCTAATTTCTTTACAGTAACAAATAATTTATAATACATCATGATGACAATAAAATGCAAAAATTTAATCATAATATAATAATTAATATTCACAGTAAATAATAAATAACCCGTAGAGATTAGAACAGCAGGCGGTTAAAATATAGTTAACGAAATTAAGTAGTTGATAGGAAGTGGTGTGTTTTGTAAAATTAAGAACCTAGTGTCAATTGTATATTAAATGTATTAAGTCTAAAGTATTCAAATTGAAACTTTCATAAATAATATTTAATAACAACAATTTTGCAGATACTCGTGATCTTGTCAAATTCGATTTATTTAAAAATATCTCTATTACGTTTACCAAGAACCTTTACGATGAGTAATAATAATGCAATAACAATACAATAGTATAAAGCTATTATGGTGATAACTATATGCTCATAACATATACTTTGATATTTATTAAACCACAAATCGGTTTGCATGACCCAAAATGTTGTGCAACCAGTATCTGTACAATAATTCTGTTCGAAAGCCCAATTTCGATGCTTACACCACATCAGTATTATTATAAATTAAAATCGTGCTTCACATATTATAAAGTAAAACCATAGTATGTTTATATTTTATTAAATATAGAATTAGATAGCTGATAATAATTCGAGAAACATTATTGCGTCCTTCACGTCCTTCTAATTCGTCTAGTATAATATGAACTCGGAACCTTATGAAAACTCAGTGTACTTATAAAAGTTTAATGCGTAACGGCGTAAGTACCTAAGCATATAACCTACTTACCTACTTAAAGATTTTAATAAAAATAAAGTATTTCCAACTGAAGAAAAGATGCGCATAATGTTGTACTATTATTGCGAATCAAAAATAATGGCCCAGACTTTAATCATTGCATTGAAACGAATGTTTTATAATCAAAAACTTTTACATTTTATCTTTCAAAAACCGATAAAACGAAATTAGAATCCTATTTCAAGAATATTTCTCAACTACGAGTTGTATAGTATCGGTACACCGTAGTGTGATTGTAAAAATATTTCAAGTATTTCGTTAATAATTTATTTAGACAATTGATTTCGTCTTTATTTTGACATTGTTCACAAATTCTGATTTTTTTACAAATAAAAATAAAATAAATTTAACGATTTTACAGTCATAATTTAAAAAAAAAATACAAACAATTAAAAAAAGGAACTCAGAACTTATGTAGTATAATACATCATAAGCGATCTAACCACTTAACTCTGTTTTTGTGATTGCATACGTATATTATATTATGTGAGGAAATAAATTTAAAGAATTTGCTCACGATAATATAAATAAAATGAATGTTCTGTAATTCTTAACAGAGCACAATAATATCCTTGCTATAAAAACATACAATATACAAAACATATAATGTAATATTCAAGTATTGTAAATAATAATTCTTATACTTGAATATTAATTGAAAGATTTTCTATCAATTCGATACAATGCCCATAGTCATAATTATATCGATCAAACGAACCGAATCATTTTTTTTTTATCTGTGGCCAAAATAAACTAACGAATGTCTAAGAAAGCTATAACTAATAAGCCAGTTATAGTTTTTTTTTTCTTTTTAATCTATCTATTTATCGTTTTAATAAATAATTTATAATTTCCCGTTTATTATATACGCATTAGAAAGGACAATTTTGACACATTATGACGTGATGAAACAAAACTCGCTTTTGTTGGCAAACGGAAAATCCTTCATAAAACACAATCATGTTACCATACAATTTATCACAATTCTATCGACTTTAGATTTATAACAATATATTTGACACGATGTGCAGATTGATAAAAATCCATAACTTAATAATTTCACCTGGAATCGAATGTACTCGATCAATCGGTCCCCGAATTAAACAAAGCATACTATTGAAATCGACGGCTATTTTAATGTTTTTTTGTGATGATAAATATGATAATATAGTTTGCGCGATAATCGCCGCCTAAAGCATAGGAAACGGGTATTTCTTATTTATAGGAGACAAAATGCTTCCGTCGTGTTCGGTTGGCTTTGGCGTCGTCGTTACTTACGAGACTTTGGCAAAATGTATTTCCAGAGAAACGAAAATTTCGATTACCCATTTTAGGACTCGCAATCTTTACGACTGAATACGCGTAGGCAGAAGGGGAATTGCGAATAGCGAAAACAAAAAGGCAATGATATGGAAATATTATAACCGATAACGAGTGCGGAAGATACGTCTTGTACACTGCTGCCTTTGTTGTAAATCTCACGGCGAGTACTCCTTACGGCACTTGTGTTCATTATTTTTCTCCGCGATACACTCTTTTCTTTTTACCTTTTTTTTTTTTTTTTTCCGTGAATATTTTTGCTACTTTATACGGTTTTTTTTTTTTTTTTTTCTCACCAGTTTTTCATCACTACGCCGCCGCCGCCGTCTCTATTCATTGGTCCTTGAATTTAATGCCCAACAAAAATTCAATACACCGTTTCGTTTCTATGGTGACTAAGTCAAGCAAACCGTAAGATAAACGGTACGGTTTATGAACACTTAAATCTTTGTGTCAAATTTCGAGAAAATCTGACCCAAGGTGTTATTTTTGCATTTAACAGAAAATATAATATATGATACTATGTCTAACCGCCGCTCGTTCTATAGTCGGATAACATGGCAGCGGCAAATGCGAGGTATAAATAAATGTCCGACTTAATGCGTAACTTGAACATTTTTTTTCTTTTTTTCCGTCTGGGTGGCGAACTATGTTTCATACATATAATATAAATCACATCGACTTAAAACAATATAATCGATGGCAGCTTTAGAGGCGAAGCCAGAGAGGTAGTGTATCACTTGGATTTTCGGAGTAAATATAACGCTCGATATACGTAATGCGTGTTCTTCTTAGCTCGTCGATGGGCTACATTTTTAAATTTTTTCTATTAGTTTTGAAATTCGACTGTTAAGTCTATGGCTGATTAATATGCGTCGTGTGGAACGATGAAATAATAGCATCCGTGTTCAAAGTTCAAATATACGAACAAAATGAATCCGGTCGTTGTTGTCACATCGACTACTAACCTGTCAATACAAAGGGGGAGAGATGCCTAGGACAAAAATCGTTTGCTTTCTCTGTTCAATCTTTTTCGTTTAAGTATCGATCGATTCGTCGTCAGAAAATATTGTCATTCAAAACATTTTGTTAATTTGTTCGTCTTCACGTATGTTCTTTTTTTTTAGAGCTCAACCGATTGATTTGGTATGTTTTGATAATGTTTCGAGGAAAACGTTTCAACGTGAAACATATTATCATTTAGAAAAATCTTTCAAATAAAAGTATGATAGAACATCATTTTACAAACATTTTCTCAGTAGGTAACACTTAAAAGTGCAAAAATTATTCTAATTGTACTGTTTACATATTTAAAATATAGTTGCTTAATTTTATAAAATAATGTTAAAAATTGAATCATATTTTATTTTTTAAATAAATAAGTAAATAAAACCAATGAACTAACAAAAACGCCGTGATTTTTTTAAAATTAGTAACAACTTTAGTTATGGCATAAATTATTTAATATAATGCTTCAACTTGAAGTTTGTATACTATTATAAAAGCCTTATTTACTTTAGAATAAAAATATAATTACCGTAAGAAATTTTAAACTTAAAAATATTTGTTTTTTAATTAAAATGGCTTAATAAATGCAGATAATATTCAAAGATTAACTGTATAGAATTAATTGAAATCGTTCTTTAATCATTTCAAATGATTTTCATAAAATATATTTACCTTTAAAAAAAAAAAGAAAAAGATAACACTTTTTGTTTACATTTATATGTAAGTGTAACTTATTTAACTCATGTTTTGAAAAATGTACCATTTTAAATTATACAAGATCTAAACGTTTCTTGTTTAACTGTAGAGGCATTAAACATTTTTTGTTTTAAATCAATTTTCGAATATGAACGAAAGAAACCGGCATTAAAAAGGAATCTAACGTAAAAATTAATTTTAAAATAATGTAAAGTGTTATTGAATAAAATGTTGGCCGATCCATAACATCCGACGGCCGTCTTATAGAATATTGACTTTTTCATATAATATATTTATACCAATACCTATGGTAACGATTTTCACTAAAAAGAGAAAAACACGACAACGACGATTTTGATGTAATAATTTATTCTTATTTGGTCATCGTAAAGTATATGAATATTACACATGGCATATTGTGGATATATAACGCAATATCCCGTTTTATTATTATGTTTAATACGTTATAAAATGTCGACGATATTCACAATGTGCTATTATATTCAATACGTGCTCCATTATGTTGTTAAAGAATTTCCGATGGCCCGTGGAACCACTATGCCGTCGTTCGTTTAGTCAAAACTATCCATCGTGAAAAGTTCAAACGGCCAAACTTAGCCAATTGTGTTAACAACACCATTTTGTGCCACGGCAGACCGTCGAAATTCAAACTCTAAACTTACAAGAAGCCTTTTGTATGTGCGCGTGTGTGAGTGTGCGCGCGCGTGTGTCTGTTTTATGTGTATAATATATTAATTCAAAACCAATGACTAAGAACCGTGTTATCCTATTACCGTTAATTCTTTTTCTACTAACCCAACTACAAAGAGCCCGAAGTTTCTCTGTTGCCATCGACCGACGGATTAAAGAACACAAAATTCTAACTGGTAATTTATTACCTACCTACTTCGTAACTCGTGAAACTTTTCCATTTGTTTTACTCACGTACGTATATGCATATCGATAAATTTAAATTACATTAATATAATCTATTGTTTTAATTCGATAACGTCTTTATACGATTATTTAGACTAAAACAATTTATTGAGTACGTTTAATGGTTTTTAATCTGTTTGTATAGAAAAAGAAAAAAAAGCCTGGGCCAGAGTATTTTTATTTATCAACATATCGGCTATACGTAAATCCAAGAAAAGATTCTAATTTTTGCACGTGCGACCAGAGCTATCTTAACAAACATTTTGAAATTTTTAAGCTTCCAGAAATCGTTTGAGAGTGAAATTCTGATGAAGTCGTCGTCGTCGTCGTTATTGTGGATGAAATAATAACGGATTTCAAATATTTTGATAATATTTCAACGACAATAATTAAAACAACCGTCGTCGACGACATCTGCTAATACGCACATCGTGATACGCGTTTCGAATGAAAAAAATAAAAATAAATTTGAAAATTTTTAAATAAAACGCGGAAAACACGACATTTCGTGAACAAAAACAAAAGTCTAGGTTAAAAATCGTTTATCGATTGAAACGACCAAATGAACAATTTTCAAACAAACAAACAATTAAAAATACCGCGCGGTCGTTGATTTTTAATAATAAAAAAAAAATTAAAATTAAAATTAAAAAAAAAAAACGATCTCGTGGCCAGTGCGAAATCGTTAAACGTGTGGCGAAATATATGTAAAGGTACCTACGCGGAAAAAGTGAGAAGGGGTCGTCGGCAAAAAGCGGACATCGCGCGTAGCTGGCGGCGGACTTTTGTTAACGGCCGTCACAACCCTAAAACTTAATACCTACACACCGGAAAGTGTCGTTTATTAAAATCCTTATTGGAACTGTGTAAAGGCAATCCATCTTGTCGCCGCAGAAAGCTGCGGGAAAATTATAATGGCCCCGATGCTACAGCACACGAATTTGTTGCGCGTGAGCCCGTGAAATTCTCATCGTCGTCGTCGTTCGACTACGTCATAATAGATAATATTAATTTATATTGCACGTTCGATATTTACGCGCGCCGCGCCGCCGTAACGTATAGGTATCACATCGATTGTGATATTATATTTTGCTGAACGATAAACGCACACTCTAGTAATTTGTATCGGGACGCCACGCGCGACGGGAATAATAATTTTCAGGGAAAACTTTCTTTTTTCTTTTTTTTTTTTTCATTATTGTTATGATATTATATTAAAACACACGTACAACCGAACTCATTTTAATTTCCAATAAATCAAGAGATGTCGTTTACGGATAAAAATTTATTTGGATTTTTTTTTTTTTTTTATGGTTTTAATATTTATACGATTCGATGATGTTGTCGCATCACTCCGACCGTCATATTAGTATAGTTTCGTATCGCGTCGCGTTTGAAATATAATAATGATGATGATGATAATAATAATAACATCTGCTTTTATTTACTTTATTGCTGGTTGTAAAACGGCGGCGAAATCCATCAGATTCGATAAAGTCACGTGCGAGTGTACGAATATTGTTGGCCCCGGAATATTTATTTCGTTCATATTTGAATCCGCATGGAAATAAACGATGAATTGTGTTTATAACGATTATTAAGTGCAATAGTGACGCGAGCAAAGAGTTGAATTTTTCTTTATTTTTAAAATTTGCTAAAAATCAGTATAATAACGCGGCGCTATTAAAAGCATATCTTGTATTTAAATTGCGAAATCATTTTCAACTACAATAATAATTAAACAATGTTTTGAAAGTACCTTTTCGAGTATTAACGATTCGTTTCGCATACTATTATATTATATACACTGAAATTACTTTGTTTACACTCCATATAACATCAACGTTCCACATTAACTTTGTCGTATATTCATTTTAAAAGCAAATAAATCTTACTCTTGGGATCAAATAATTAAACGTTTGCCCTTAATTTATACACGTTTTATCAGAAACTGATATTAAAAAAAAAAAAAAAAAACGCCCTTAAAACCTAATCCGTTCGGTAAATTATTTCATAAACATTTTATACCTGTGTTTGCAATTATACGTGATTAAATTGAATACATTTAATATTCGTTAATACTGAGTTTTTTTGGCCGTCAAACGTATAATAGTTTTGCGTTATATTTATTTGAGTGATTTTAATTTTAATTTTTTTTTAATTGTAATTAATGGCTGTACTATAATATAAGTACTATTATTACTGCTTGGTTTATATATATATAAAAAAAAAAAAAAAAAAAGGTTAAAACACGTTAACAAGTGTAATAATATTAATAATGTTTACGGATGACAAATAAAACGCATTATAATAATTGTATGATTTAGAAGTTCTTCTCACTGTTTAAATTTTGATACAATTTAATTATACGACTAAACAAAATTAAATTCTATTATTCGCGGGTTTATTATTACCTATCTCGAGCCGCATAATGAAACGCAGTTTATTAACTAAATTAGACGTTCAAACAATGCGACATAATAATATTATGTGTGTGCTAAATAATTATGTTCGAAACGATTTACTGATTAAAAATGACATTATGTAATTTTGAGATTATGTTTTGTATAGTTATTGTTTTAATCGACTGTCGTGTAATTATGCATTCGAGTATCAAAACATACAGTTATTATAATAACATGTTGTTAATGTTGGCACTAAAAAATATAATTTGTTTAAATTACAAATCGGATTCAATACTTATATAGTAATATTTTATTGTACATTTCGTTCTGCCCATTTAAATAGCTGATTTTTCTTTTTTTTTGTAGAGAATTTATCCCAAACCCTCTCATACGTACGCCACTGAATGATTTACCTACTCGGGTTTATTTTGTTGATTTTAAATGACTCTTAAAACTCCTATATAAAATAAAGGTAATGTAATTTTTTTTGTTTTTCACCTCTTTCATAGTCGAATACACTACACAACCCATTCGATGTTTATTGAAATATGTTTGGTCGAATATTATCGTCCGTATAATTTCAATGACGGCCGCCGATCCGGAAACAACGAGCCTCCTCTGATTAGATTCGCCGCCGGTGCAATAGTGTTGTCGCAAGAAAACGGTTAAAATTTTAAACAGCTCGTAGCGATTATTATTGCCATTATACTCGTATTTATACTTACCGAATGGGTAGTTGTTATTTTTTCCACGTGAATTATTTCTGGCCGACCTTAAATCTATCATCCGTTATTATTTCCCGGAGCAGTATTACACCAACATTCCTCTGCGGTTATTGTTGACATATTGAAGGTAAATGTACATTATATTCTTTTTTATCATTTTTCCATTTTTAATCAAAGTCACTTATGATTGATACGTCATACCGACGTATTGATATATCGGTACGATCACGGAGGGGAAAAAAAAGAAAATATTAAGAAAGAAAGAAAATTATATACGAAAAAAAAAAAAATCTCGAGGCACGAATTTTGACATATACTCTAAAGTAATATAACGTCTTCCATCTAGCCTTGTATAAACAGATAAGCGAATTATTATTGACAATCTCACTGCTTGCCGCCGCGGAATCACTAGTTTAATTTGTTTGATAAATCGTTTTTTTCAGTTTCTGACGTGGAAAATGACGATTCAAAACGATTTCGGCCGAAACAATAACTATTTTCATCTTTGAGGAGTAGTGTGTTTTAAATCGACCACAAACAAGTCTCACAGGTACCTATCTATAATCGATAAAAAATATTACGAAAATCCTTTACTAAACTCAGTCTTTATTAATAATTATTCTTATCGTTCGCAAAGTCTAAATACTACGACCGATATTAGGAGGCGCCACGTATCGTGCACGTTCGATCGAGTTGTCATGGAGAAAATCCATTAAATGACATTAAATTTTAATTTTAATTGTTATTCATGTCATTTTTGTTTACTAATTCAAACCCGTAATCTTATTTATTAATTATTTGTAAATAACTTGATCTCGCTACACATTGAGATGGGCACTCTTCTTTAATTCGATTTTGAAAAATACTCCATTATTATATTATTCAGCATTAAGAAAAAATTGATTTTTCTTCTTTTTTTTTTTTTACTGCCAAAATAATATTTTATTCATACAAAAATATACATAGTTAATGGAAAATATTTTATGAAATAATTATGTTTACTGTTTGCTTATAACTTACGGATATTTTTTCAACAAATCCTATCAATAATTATATTTTCCTCAATTTATTTGTTTTATAAGTGAAGTGAGTAAACTATTGGTCGCAGATTTTAATACTAAAAATATTAAATACATAGAAAATATACCTTGGTGGATTGCCCTCGTTGCCATGGTTTTCTCAATACGCCGTTATTGATATTATGAAATTATTATTCGATGATATTTTTAACAGGTTCGTGTTCTTTATACATGCTGCTATAAAATCAAGCGTTTAATCGCGAGCGATAATTTCTAATCTCTTTTATAATAAAATATATAATATGTGCATCGCAATATATCTAAACTTTCGACATTTATCTGACCGTTTTATGCAACTGCCTTTTTCGTTAAAAATAATTAAAAATAAATACTTCCAACGACACGAAAATCATGTTTTCATAATAATTTTTTTCACGTGTTTACCGATAAAATATCAACATAAAGCCATCAATGTTTTTTCATGCTACTAAAACAAGCTACAGACGATGTTTCGAGTGATTGTTTTTCGAGTTTAATTTCGTACGACATCGCATGAAAACTATTTCATTAGTAACGTAAAAATAATATGTCTCATCATCTTGTCCATTATTTTGAGAAATTTGATATTTAAAAGATAAAAATTAAGCACAATAAACTGAGTAATATACAAGCATATTTAACAGCCCAGTTAACATTTTCAAGCCATGGACGTAACTTGTTTATCGAAATAAATATAAATATATCAAAGGTTTCTGGACGAAATTTAGCTTAGTTTTGAAGTTTTTCACGTCGAGTTTAAGAAAACAACTAATAAAATTAACAAATGACCTGCGTAAAGTACTATATGAACTTCACGTGTACAAAAAGTTTCTGCGTTTAATTTCGTACGGATTTACCACCCTAAAAAAGTGTTTACAGAAAATAAAAAACTTTGTAAAACACAATTGTAAAACCAATACATCCTTTAAATTCATTTAGAATCTTGAATTCGAACGTTTAACGTACACAAACCATTTGTTACAAAGCCATTAAGACGAAATTCGATTACTACCAATTACAGATCATGTTATAACCGATGTAATTATGCTGATTATATTCTCGCGATATTTGAAAATTATTGTGTACGATACGATTCACTTATCATCGTAAGTCATAAACTCGTAACATTCATAATTGAAATTTATCTAGCTGTGAGCATATTTTCAACGATTTTTCAACGACACGCAATGGTGTTTACACGTGCGCTCGGACAACACAATGCGTACGAAATATTATATTAATCTAATAAGAGAAATGTTGGATTTTAATGTCGGACGTGTAGAATCCATTTTTTCGGAAAATAATACGTTATGTCTAATACTGAAAATATAAAAGAGTCTTTAATGAATAAATATCGCAAATGACAATGACTGACTGATGTACATTAATAATATTTTTATTTTTTTTTATTTCCTCGACCCCCGTATACACTATACATACGAGTGCGCACTGCGGTTGTATGCACGATAACAGCCTCTACTAACTGCTACTAGTTGATAGAATATTTTATACGTTGGACGTCAGTAACATTTGGTACGAGCGACTTGTGATTTATGGACCCGATTTTACAGACATTGAAATATTATAATATATGGCTCGAAAGTCAATTAAAACATATTTGCGTTACCTCGCGTTTGAATGCGAAAATCTGAAATCCAAGATGTACCTACTCGGTGCTCAGTTATGACGTTTTCAAAATTCCCTCTTGTGTGTGAACTCTATATAATATTATTCCGTGACTACAGAAAAGCGAACCGTTCACCACTTTCATACTTCGGATCGATTTTTCTCCTAACATGAGATACGTCTGTACAAAAATTCATTTGAACACGAGAGTTGATAGTAAATATATACATAAGACATTTTATATACATTGTACTTACGGTAATTATAAATACGGGGAGTACATGAAAATTACCCTGAATCGATGTAATTTATGTCGACAATGTATCTAGTTTTTAAATTATCTATTTTAAAAACAGAATAATTTCATCAAGCCAACTATTATAACATCTTTGACTGTTTGGTTGAAATAAATATTTCTATTTCGGTCCAATGCAATGTTATGTCGATCGTATTTCATTGCGAAAACTGAATTAAATTTAATAATAATTGGTTCTATATTGGTTCTGTACTTTAAAACAAAACTGCAATTTATTAACAACTCTATTATGACTTTTGAGTATATTTTTTTACTAACAACTATTCGGAATATTGTTTATGGTCTATTAAATCAATAACCATATAAATCTACCCAAAACTAAGACAAACAGTAGTACCAAAGTCTAAGTTTTGTTTATGTTGAGCGGTTTAAGTGACTTAATCCGTAAGCATTTGAGGCGGTCCTTCGGTTCGTCGAAAGGATCCTTTATTTCAGATTTTGGCATGTGAGTAGACGGCCTCAGCTTAGATATTTGGTCTTTGTCGACTTCGAAATAATTTCGGCGCCACTGAATACGAACCAAACCTGTAGCGCTAACTGTTATAACAGCCGAAAATACGGTTACGAACATTAAACGTGTCCAATAGATATCGCCCCTAACCAGTGGCACCAAACCCGTGTAAAAGGTATGGCCGCTGTCATAACTCTATATGTGAACGGTGGGTAGCCAAATGGATTTTGTACTCGGAAGTAATATAAAATTATTTTTCTAGGAAAGTGTGACACCTTTGTATTAACATTATGGAATTAAATTTCGTTTACGTAGTATTCACATCTAAGTTCATTGAGTTTTTTTGTTGTTTTGTTTTAGCTCGAACGGCACCAAAATGGTTTTTAAGGATTCATATGACACTTTTTCCTAAAAAAGGTACGGTAAAATTATGATTTATTTGGTACTTATCTACTTATCTAGATTATTTTTATTATCGGTTTTTTTTCTTCACGTGATCTATCATACATTTCTCATCACCGCGTTTCGTTTACTATAGCCTTGGAAGTTTGTGTCTAAATTAAACTTCTTCCACACACACTCGCGAACGTTGCTCAGCACCACTACCCTAAACCACATTATTACATTACTTTGAATGGCATACTCACGAACATTATCGAATTCATACATGTTATGTAAATACCTAATAATAACTGTGAAAAATGTATAGAAATTGTAATTTGACTACAATTCAAAAACACCCGCCTAAGAAATCTGTGACAACTCAACACTCCAATATTACACTATATTACTCCGTGTATTGCAAAACCGCAGTTGTATAGATTCAGGCGGTATGAAAAAAAAATAAGTAAAAACGGTTGTAAAACATTACTGAAATGTCGTGTTGGTAGACCGGCAGGCGTGTAGTTGTAATTGCTATATACTTGAATCGTTTTAATTTATTACCCTTATAGTCTCATGATGATAATGTTACTCGCAAACATCGTAAGTTAGAAAGTCTCGTATCGAAAAATGAGGGTAAGTACCCTTTGGGGTATATTACTCGGTACCCACTACCCACATACGACATACATATTCGTGTAGAAGACTTCCTTGTTGCGTAAGTAGGAAACGTCTCTGACATCTTAATTATTATATTGTTCTGACATGAGATATATATATATATATATATATACTACTTACTTCAACGTCAATGTTAAAAAAGAACGCGTTTGTGAACGTTCGTTCATTTCGTTTACGTTTATATTTAGCAAACGACGCGTAGACCCCACTCGTCTCTTTGAAATAGAGTGTGAACGTGAGTGAAACTCATTATTTTAGAAATTCAATGCCTCGAGCGCTTTACAATCCGTTCGATTTGAATAAACTTTTATTTTTCATTCAATGAATCATACCTATATGGATGTGTATGAAAAAAAAATGTCATCTTTGAATGATATTTATTTATCACGATATGTCGTCATTCGTTATTGTAATATTGTGTTGTACAATATATGTGAAGATAACGTTTACCATTGTTTACGCATTGTATCAGTTTTAAAGGATTAAACACATTTATTTTAATTATGTGCTATTTTTTTTTAAGGTCTACTCAAGTATTGAAAATATAATTTATTTTACAATTTCTGTAGAATATGGCGATTCGTAAATCATTCTCGGTCCATACTCGGTCTCTACCATATTTTCAACCTAAATTGAAAAATTAAAGTAATGTGTAGAAATCAATATATCGTAGCATTCGTGTGCGGCACGTCTACGCGGACGCAGTTCGATCAAATTTGAACACAATATTTAAGTATGAAATATCATCGACCGCATATTGATATATTTTTAAGAGTTTCAAATGAAAAAGTAAGATAAATCTTTATTCAAAACAATCATAAAATAAAAATTTAATGCAATAATAGTTTTAGAAAGGGTCTCGAGGAGAAGACAATGTCCCCTGTTCTTCCCTCAAGTACGCCACTGGTTACACGATAATCAAATGGCAACGGTCATAGAGCAATATAATATTATTTAAATAAATGATAAACCGATCGTGGTAATAATTAAGTTAATTAACAATAAATTTATAAACGTTTAATACTAGTCGATGTTTTAATCTTGAGTGTTCGTAAAATATTATGTTTATTTTATTGAATTTCATTTCTGAAACGGAAAACTGTACTGGCGGGTTGTAAATAATCAAACATTATCTTAAATAGCACTGAAAACTCGGAGATTTTATTTTATAATCACTTAAATTTTGGACTACGACATTTTTTATCGTTTTCACTAATGATTTCTACGGCGGTCATTGCATTAAATAAATGCAAAATATATAATACAATTTTTATTGCGTACCTATGTAACTAATTTTATCTATGAAACTCCAAGTACGAGTATATTTAAATTTCGGACACACAAATTTAATGTTTTACGAGGATTTAACATTTGTACGCATTGTTATAAGTAGTACATTCGGTTTATTGGCCACTGAATTTCGTTCTGGATCGTTTTTCAAATGTAATGATTTATCGTTCCTTTCAAACATATACAATAATACGACTATAATACATTCATCCTAGTCACCTACATAAAGTCTTATTTATGTCCTACTCTTTGTACACCCGCCACCTGTATCCTGCCCGAGAAACGAAGCGACGAAGGACAACCTCTTGGTCTTAATGGTCCAGCCAACTGGAAACTCCTATATTTCACTGGGCATCTATTTAGATTCTGAGCGAAGCGAAAAGAATAGTATTAGCTTTTTAAAGATATGTTTTTTATTATTATTCTTTTTGAAAACACTATTTTCTCGACTGTAAAGCAGTATCAAAAGTTTCATTCAGCGTCTTATTAGAAATTGCTTTTGAAAATGTCTTTGAACAAGGTATGTAATAGGCGCGTTATTTTCTCAGTTTATTTTGCAGCTAAAGAGTACGAATGTGTTTTTAGAATGAGCTAGGTTTTATTTATTAAAATATTTTCATAAACAAAGAAAAAAATTTACGTTGTACAGGGTTGAATCTAATTAACGGTAAAAAATACAAAATGTAAAAATAAAAATGTACATAACTAAACATTGTAAAGAATTTAATCATCAACTTTATTATTTCATAACTCTAATTTACCAAATAAAAGTAATGGTACCTGTAACAGACATTTTTTGTTCAAAATTATGTTCGTGAAACACATTGATATGCGCGAGTAGGTATAGGTATGAATAAAATGAATGCAATCGAATAGTTCATATTATAATATTAAAAATAATAAAAAATAGTTTGTGATATAATCAACGAGCGTAACGGTCGTTATTTATTTTAACATTTTGTGCATACATACAATTAATTTATATAATATTATATTATGTTAATTACATATACATATATGATACACTTAATTACATTATTACATATAATTATCGTTTGTGTACCTTACGTATGTAAAATCCATAATTTAAAGCTTTATCAGTAGCTATTTAAAAGCCAATGCCTTGTGTATTATTCATCAAATTAATCAATATCGTTTGATGAACGATGACTAAGAGCAAGTTGGTCTTAGAGTCAGACAACTCCGTTTTTGGAAATGTCGGGATCATAAACACAGCCTGCCTCGATTCAAAAGAAGAATTTGTGATTGAATTTTCTTTTGCCTTAACCAGTTTTACACGAATAATAATCAACCGCGAAATTATTATTTGTAATTTTCTATAATCTAACTTTACCCAAACTATGTGGCGGTGTGAAAACCAATTGGGAAAACGTGCACACGAGCCGATTCCGGAATTCAGTCGTGATATTGTATACATAATATATAAATATACAGGGTGGACAACATTTTTTCAGGTTGAAAAAAGTGGGAGGCACGTCGAATTTTTCGGATTCTACGAAAAAAACACACGTTTTCTGATGTAAAATATACAAAATATATCTAATGAAATGAAAATTATTATGTTTACAGCGACAATAAAGACTTTGATTGAAGCTAAGAAAGAAGTTTACATTATTGTCGGCTTTATGCATGACGACGGGTGGTGGAACGTATTTTACCCCCCCGACGATGATCAATTCACAGCTATGCGGAACAAATTGGTAAAGTTTTTGAACGAGTTCAACGTTTCCGGCATCATATTGGACAGTCCAAAAATATATGTAAGTAGAATAATACGTAATTGGATACACGCCTCGAACGAGTGTCAGTTGCTCGTTGTGTTAATCGTGTTTTAGATTCTGATAACAATAATTTATTGAAAAGCTATGATCTAATGGGCACAGATTTACTATTTCAAACTTTGGTCGCAGAAAAAGGAAAAGCAATGTAAATAATATTTTAATTAAAAAAAAAGAAAAAAAGTTACTGGGAATCTAAAATGTATTTCGAGCCAAATGGTAAACTATAGGTACATTATTTGAGAGTACCTATCCTGTACTATAGTATATTCTTTAATTCAATAGGTAGAGGATAACAAAATAAATGTTTAACAAAAGGGAATTAATGCTGAGATGGCAAATCGTTCACAATACACGAGTACATTGATAAATTACATATTTAATCGTTTTCATAATATGTTATTTCATTTAAATATCGATCGAACGTTTCTAATATTAATATTTCGTAAAATTATATCTCCGTTACCGAATAAATAATCACGTTATAATTATTATTATTTAGAATGGCCCGTCTAATTTAGCCGAAAAAATCAATTCATTCGCAAGCGGTGTGAAAAGTTTAACCTGCGAATTAAAAATTGGTTTAATCATAGATGGAACCTGGTATGAAGACTTCACTAACGATGAAAGTAAGCACAATTATTCATTGTTTTTATCTTTTTAAAATTGAAATTTTAAATCATTGTACTTTTGTGTTTGATGTTAGTTTTTAATTTTTTTTTTTTTTTTATCGTCTCTCTCTCTCTCTCTCTCGTTCTCTCGAAGATTTCAGTTTTACTATTACTAATGAAAACGTGGATCTGTACATCGTTGATACGACAATAGCAAATGAATGCAACGCAGAGACGAAAAAAACCGGCGTAGTTCCAATATCCAGTGACAATAAAAATTTAATATCCCTAGTATGTATTGCAAGTCACTATTACGAAAACAATACTCTTATTCTCTGATATTTATTGTATTAAGGGGCAAATAAGCTGTGCTACATTGCAATCTGCGATGGATAAATGTAGAATTTACGCTAGAATGGAATTAAGCGTAAGAATGCCGACTACAAAGGGATCGATTTCGCACCCGACGTCTTATTCAGAGGTATAATAATTTAATGTTATGACTTAATCAACATCTAATTACCTAAAGTCTAGTCTATATGAAATTATAATCATGTACGTTTCAACGAGATAATTTTAGCATTTGAATTTACACAGATATTATTGTTGGATTCGAATTCGTGTTCCTCTACTTGGCAAACATAAATTAAAAAAAAAAAACATTATTGGATAATTTTTATTTCAAGTCTTAATAGTAAACCGAGAAAATTTAGTGATGATTTGTGTTTATTTCTTTTGTAATTTATTAAAAGAAATACATTTTAGATTTTCAGATTGTATCTATATATATAAAAACGGAGCCAAAAATGTATAACAATTCATCAATTGAGAACGGCTAGGCCGATTTGGCTCAAATTTTTTTTGAATTGTTCGTAATTGCCAGGAGAAGGTTTTTACAAAAAAAATTTTTGGAAAATCCCTTTTTTTAAAATTTTTTTTTTAATTTGATTTTTTGAGTTCCGGAATGTTTTTCAATTACGTACATGTGTATGTCGTGTATTGAATATTAGGTATTAATATTTAATATTATGTTTCACTATATAAAATGGAAAACGTTATTTCTCGACCGGATTTTTTTGAAACTTAGCATACATAGTGATGAAAAATCTACAAACTTATTTTTCAAAATTCAACCCTTAAAGGGGGTAAACTTTTCACGGGCTAGATTTTGAGATGCAACGATCAGCGAGTGCGTGGTAATTTGCATTTTATATAAATAGATTATTATGTCATCAAAAAACCCGACGATCTTTAAGCGGCCTATAGACGTGCAATATTATTGTGCAATATGGATTGTACAATATATTATAGGCTGCCCATAGATGTACAATATTATTGTACAACCATCGAGTTTGTGCAATTAAATTGAGTCGTGTAGAGCTAATATTGATGGTTGTACAATCTATAACTGACGACTACGTTACCGAATACTGCACAATATTACCAATATACGGCACAATATTTTTCGAATTGCACAATATATTTCAAACTTTTTTGATTTCGTACAATATATTGCACAACTCTTCAATATTAACTACACGCGATCAATTATATTGTACAAACCCCGATATTGCGCAATAATATTGCACGTCTATAGGCCACTTTAGCAAAAGCTATTGATTTTGCAATATCATATTATTACACAACTTTTATCGAAATCGCGTGCGTGCGATGAACAATAGAACGAATACAATAGAACTTTTTTCATTGAACGGTCGAATATGATCGCAGGCAAATCTATAGTCATTGGTCGATAAGCTCGATAGGCGTATACAATTAAAGCGAAAACCCGACGATGTTTACGCAAAAGGTATGGATTTCGCAACGTCATATATTATTACATAACTTTTACCGAAATTGCGTGCGTACGTGCGCGCTCCATTCCTCTTTCAATCGTAGACGCCGCCGCCGCGCCGTCCCCGCATACTTATAATAAGTTACCATTTTTTCAATCATATTTCACTAGAAATATATGGCAAAACGACGTTTGCCGGGTCAGCTAGTAATATGTATATATTTTTTAAGTATATTTTACCCTCGACTTTTAACTTTCAGAAAGCAATAATATCTTAAAATATTAATTTCGCAAAGATGGTTTTTCACATAATAACAATTTAATTATTTTATTTTTTCGTCGTTGTTTTCATAGTATTGCAGTGTTGATTCGGAAGTCAAATCTCAACTGTGCGCTCAAACTTCAAAAATGCTTTACGAAAATGTAAATATAATCATTTATTAATATAAAACTTTTAATCGGGCAGGGTAAGATTTAATTTTTTTTACATTCGTATCGACAAATTAAAAATTTAATTTTTTCGATACTTTACATCGATCGCGACTCCTTAAACTTGCACGGACAGGCCTAGCAATATAGGATTGTATTTTTATTTTAGGCACAATTCGTGAAAGCAGCACCGTTTCAGGGAATCATGCTATCGTATATGGAGGCGGCCGACTTTGATGACAAATGTGGATGTGGACCATTCTCGGCTTTAAATAAAATTCTCGATGGATGGGAAAATAAACCTTTGCAGAATTGTGAAAAAATCGATAGCCCTTAGCCATTGTTGTAACATCAATACCGCGTTTTATTTCAATTCATTCGTGCTGAATTAATTAAACTTCAAATATCATCATGTAATAATGTTTTTATAGTTACAATTTTATTTGATTTCGAAGAATCTAATTTGATTACACAATTATTGTTATTTTTTTTTTAAAGGTATTCACAGTGTCCCATATTCACAACATGACAAACGGGCGTCATAATATTATATTGTAACATTTCAATATGTTTGTTTTAAAAAATAAAATATTCGTTCAATTTCATATAATATTGGTAAATATATGTCTTACGACTTGGAAATTATACGCAAAGTTTATATAACTTAATCTCAATACATTATTTTATGCTTGTTTTATGCTAAACAGTTGGAACTTGGTCTGTTTTAGATTTCGAGCAAAACAAAAACCCATCGGTTTTACACCGATTTTTTTTCATACAGCAACTTTATAGGTCGTGAGTTGAGCGCGAATACTTAAAATTTGTCATTTTTCTGCAAGATTAAATGAGAATAGTTGAAAAAAAACTGGGAATAACGTTAAGGTATTTTTTTATTTAAGTAATTTTTTTCAATATGTTAAAATACACGCTTTTGTTATACAATTATATTTTTCTGAATAAAATCGATCTACTCCAACAAAGTACGAACAATTTCCATTTCGTCTGTTCGATAATATAAGAAATCTGTTTCATAATTTGCAAAAACAATCAAGAAACCTTCTTAAATTTTCAGTAAAGGTAAAGTAATCACTCTATCACATCTCAATTCACGCCTATCAATTCTTAGTGTCACGTGTAAATAATAGATACTCGTTTAATCTATTCCTTTTCAGAAATGAATACTAAACCGTTGAAATTTCTAGTCAGGTAATAATAATTATTAATTACATTTGAACTAAACTTTGTATTTAGGTAGTATCGCATATACTCAAAACTATTTCATGGGGTTATTTGCAGTACAATTTCGTAGCAATAAAATGTTTTAAATAAACTAAAACTATAACGTCATCGAATGATAAATGGAATTTACTCAAGTGTCATTATACCTATTATTTTATACGGTAGGTATATTCGTGTTATATTCATTCTTATCACACATCCAATAATAATTTAATTACAAAGTATTACATTGCACAGATGTTCGAATAAAAAAAAAAAAGGTTGATAGTAGTATTAATAAATTATCGGTAAACTAAATATTTGGATATTAAAAGTATAAAGAGTTTCGAAAAAAAAAAAAAAACAATCATTGAGGAACTATAATTAAAAGTAAAACGGTTACACCACGGAAATGTTCTTCTTTTGAATATGATTTAATAATTCGAATAGTTTAAACATTTAGTCGAAATGTTATTAATATATATTTTCGGATTGATTTTTTATTCAACAATAGTTGCTGCAAAAGGTAACGATCGATTTACTTTACTTTAATGTAGGTACTTTAATTTAAGTAAAATTAAGAGTCACAAGTTTAGCGATGATTTTTTTTATGACTGTTTTTTCGTCATGGAAGATCGTGATAATTTTTCAAGTTGAAAATATAAAAACTCTATCCGCTAAAAAAAAAAACCGAAACTCAAATCATCAAAAATGATCTATTATGAATTAAATATTATTACATTTATGCCGAAATATTAAATGAACGAGTTTCGTATGATTTTCAGGTGTCTGTTCGAAGTAGATATTTTTGTTTCGTCGATTAAATTCGGAAAAACTTAAAATCTCGATTACTATATACGATTGACGCGAAAATGACAGGTCACAAAAATCATACACATAAGTCTTTATTTTCAACTCCCGAATTAAAATCGAAATCGGATTATTTTTATTTTTTTTTTAATTAAACAGTCGAAAAAACGTTTTCTTTTAAACGGTGTTAAAAATAAATAAATATTTATATACTCTCTGACTTTTCATAACATTTAAAACCGTTGACTTATTCACACGAATCTGGTAGGGGCGTTATAAAACGTGGGCGTGATAAAGATCGTACCAATTTGAAACAAACGATACGTCAGTAAAAATTGTTTATGATTTAATTATTAATAAAACGTTCGACCCGAAAAACAATTCATCATAAAAACGACGTGCTGGCACATAAAAACACGTCGGCCTACAACCCATCGTCGAGTATATAACTTTATCCGATCTCAATATAAAAGTATAAAAACTCCGCCGTGTCGTTCAGTCTTTATCTTTATTATCCAAACATTTACATAGGTACTTTGTTTTTATCGATCCTAATACTTTGGTCGTTTCCGTGTACCTAGAAGGAGACGCGAACACGCAACAAGTCCTATGTCAATTCGAAGGACAGAGGACGGGTAGTAGTTACAAATTTAATAAAGATGATGTGAACGAACGCTGTGGCAAAATAGTGTACGGTTATTACGCCATGGATGGCTTTTTTTACGGCGATTACCCCGTACCAGTGTCGGATGCAAGTAATATAAAGACGATACGTTTTATTTTTTTTCATAAATTAGTTGCGCACGGTATTATAAAATATATTATACAGTGCGATGTTACGTATCGTTATGTGAATGTGTTCGAAAACATAACGCTTTTCATTTGTATATTTATTTTTATCGCACGTGTCGCGTGTTTTATAATAATTCTTATCGCGCGATAATACTATGATATTATGTTCCGTGTGCGGGGTTGGTTTACGAACAACAAAAAACGGCTTGTAGTTATTACCGCATAACCGACACGAAATAAAATTAACATCGGCAAGACATACGTATTATGACGTCTAACAATATCAAAATGGTTGTGTTAAAAGCGGCAATAAAAACATTAAAGCAAATTCAGAAAGACGTTTACATTATGGTCGGATTCGATAACGATGACGGATGGGCCAGCATGTTTTATCCGCCGGACGAGAATGCATACGCGACCGCGCGAGACACATTAATACGATTTTTGTCCGAATACAACGTAACTGGCATTATTTTGGATAAACCGAAAATATACGTGAGTATAAACATCTTTTAGTCGTAATTTTAGTTTATAACTTACTTATTATACCTATTTTAACGCGCGTGTGCCTCGGTCGATGGAGGACCTTATTAACGCAGTAAAATCGAATATTTAAGTTTAATGTAAATATTAATATTGGTTAAGCGTTTAAATTGAAAATGTTTCGTGTCGCCGTTATGAATAATATTGTACCTACATTTTAGTGCGGGCAATCTGATTTGGCCGAAAAGATTAACTCGATCGCAAGTGAAATGAAAAAGTTAAGCTGTAACTTACAATTGGGCTTGATCATCGATGGAAACTGGTACGAATCCTTCTCGAAAGATGACCGTAAGCAAGATTTATCGAACTTTCGTTATTGACGACTTTTAAAACTATTTATTTATTTTGTCAATCCGCGCTTGAAGTTTTCGATTTTGGCGTCACAAACGCCAACGTAGACCTGTACATCATTGACACAACAACAGTGAACGAATGTACTCCCGAGACAAAATGTTCCGGCGTACTTCCGATATCCGGAAACGATAACGATTTGATATCTCTAGTGCGTTTCGTTTCTTAACCGCCTATCAAAATTATAGTAAAAGTTTTTTTTTCAAACGTTATTTTCGATATCAGGAACAAATCTGCGACGCTGCCTATTCCTCGTCCAGTATGGAAAAATCTAAATTATACGTCAGGCTGCTGGTAGGCGTGAGAAGGCCAATTATATACGGTGAAGTTTATCCACCGACGTCTTATACAGAGGTACGATTAGTTTTTACGATTTATGTAGTGACCTTCGACATGATTTCAATAATACTTACATTCGGGAATTGTATTTTATCAACTATAATTATTTTTATTTTCGTCTCGACCAAAGCACGTTATTGTAAAATACAACGTTCCCGAATATTACACTGTCTAATTTTATTTCATTCGTGTTATTTTAGTATTGTAACGCTGCCGACCATGCAAATGGATATTCAACCGACTGGTGTGCGGATACTTCTCAAACGCTTTACGAAAAAGTAAATTTGATTGCTATAAATTAGTTATATTTTTTACACTGGACCGGACATGTATCTTTGATTAGGTATGATCGTCGGAAGGGTTATCATTTTTTTCTTCGATGCCAACTCATTCTAAACACGATTGTCGCCAACATTTAATTTATAAAAATGTGATATAATCCGCCTCCGCGGATGATACGTCTTTGTGTTCGAATATGATTAAACTATGAATTAATTTTCCTATACCGTTTCGTATTTATTGCAGGGAAAACATGTGAAACAAAAACAATTTCAAGGGTTGATGCTATCAGTAATGGAAACTGATGATTTCTGCAAAAGTTGTAAATGTGAACAATTTTTAGCAACAAATAAAATAATCGACGGATGGGAATCTAAAACATTTCAAATATGTGCAAATATTGATCAACCACAGTAACGTCGTCGGTAACTACAGCGTTACTTTCGGCGACATTCGAAACTTCATAAGCACTTGTTCATTTCAAAACTATATTCTTAAACTCAGTTTAAGTACCGGCTTTTAAGTAATAGGTACCGACAATATCTCGAATTGTTAAAATGTAATATAATGATTTTATTGCGTTAAATAATGCCGAATTTATTCGAAACACTTGTTTTTTTATAATACACTTACAAGTGTTTTAGAAATAAATCCTAATTAATCCCAATGAATCTTGGATAAAATTTTAAAACGCCAACAGCCGACAATTATCACTTATCGCTTTACTCGAAAATTAAGCTTTAAATATTTCCATATTAAAAATCAGATAACTAGTTTAAAATCATTCATCAGTTCAACACGATTCCGGTAGTGTTTTCTCGACAGACAGACAACTTGTATGTTTATTATGAGCAATTTATTATGACATAACTTTATAAATTGTGACCAAAAATAAATTAAATGAAATTTAGAATAATTTTAATTTTTAAAACAATTTCATCATTCATTTAATAATGATGACGAATTTCTAAAGTTTTAAAAAACTTTTTTGTAAAATATCTATAAAATATTAATAGAAATATAAACAATACATTTTTGCTCATTACTGTAATGATATCGAATCCATTTAATACTTCCAATCCAATTCACATAAATCATCATAATTAAAAAATCTCGTAGGAAATAAAAGCAGTTGGAAAACTAATAAAATTTAAAAATTTTACAGATTGTATATATCAAGTGAATGTTCAAAAAAAAAAAAAAAATTGTATTTGAAAATTTATCACTGAAATTCGTTGACATTTTCGACGAATTTAATGGTATATTAAACTATTCCTGCCTATACTATACCCCTCGCATTATTTCCATGTCAAACTTATGTCAGTTTCAGCAGTTAATGAATTAAACCATCACTATTTACTTTCGTAACATTTTCAATTTATTTATTCGCGAACAAAGTACAAATTTTCGAGGCCTTTGCGACATTATGAACACTAGATAACTTATCGTCAAAGAAAAACTCACGCCAACAAATAAGGTAAAATAAGTGGAATTTCGTAAAATTGTATTACCCTTTATAGTTGGTAAAATTATTGTTTTCAATAGGCAATCTATTGTTAAAATTTTAAACTAGATTATTTTTCCGATGACTTTGATATGCATTGATCTAGCAACTGGTAAACTCTTTGTTCGCTATTATTATTAATTAATTTCTGAGTGGGAGCAGTAGAGAAAAGGTCGTCTGAAATTTGACGTGTTTTATCCGCCGGATAATAATGCTTGAACGCATTCAAACAGTTTTAAGTCTATTACAAGACTAAATTTCGGATGTTCCAAATTTATGTAAGTGAAATTCAGCGCAGTATTACGAACAATATTTTAAGACATACCTATTGTTATAAATTACCGGTGAAATAATTAACATAAATATTCAACACAATAAATATTTATTGAATTATTATCATAGATAAATAATGACATTGACGACTTTAACGAAAAACCACTTCTATTCGAAACAAATACATTTTCATACTTATGGCGTAGGTACACGAAAAATTGCTACCGAAAATTCAAAACTCTAGCGTAAAAAAAGGGAAAAATAACCGTTGTTGTTATATTTCTATCTGTGATTTACGTACGGTTACGCGTACGGTTTTTTCATCACGTGACGTTCAAACGATAATTTATTTGGTTAGTAATATCATGTCGTACGGTATTCACGACGTTCCTATATAAGTGTTTGATTTCTTGTAAATCTCTCTAGTAATCAAATATTTAAAAATATTTATACAGTATATAAAACTAGGTATATTTTCAATCCTGGCGGTCGTATATTACGCTATAGGATGGCAAACCCGATTTGGCAGATAAAATCAAATCATTCGCGACCGAAATGAAAAGTGGAAACGATAAGTTAAAAGTAGGTTTAATCGTAAATGGAATCGGATATAAAAACTTCTCGAGAAATGAACGTAAGCCGGGCGCTTATACTGTGCATTGACTTATAACTTTAAATCATTGTATTTCCGAATTTTGTATGTAAATTATAACCTTTTCTTTCGACTTTCTACTATAAGTTTTCGATTTCACCGTCACAAATACTATCGCGCGTGGACCTTTATATTATCGATACGACAACAGCGAATAAATGTAAACCGAGAGAGACAAGCACCGGCACGGCTCCAATAATATCGACTACCCGATAGCCGTTTAAAATTTCTCTGGTATGTTTTTTTTTAAAAATGTATAAATAATAGTATCGTGATAACTAATTCAAAAATGTTTTATCTCAACGTTTCGTTTTATTTAGGAACAAATCGGTTGGGCTGCATAATTCCAGAATAATTCCAATAAAGACTGAATTATTCAGCATAAAATATTTACAAAGACCGGGTTATTATCAAATAACCCAGTAGAAGTATGCAATGTGCCCCAAGAAGATGTGACAAATGTCCAATAAATTTAGTTTTATTCTACATGATATTAAAGTTTTCATCTATTTACTTTAAACGATTGTTAAACTTCTGCACAATAAAGAATATATTTTAAAAATATGTATCATTTTTAAGGAACTTCAAAGACGAAATATAAAATTTTATTCAAATCGAATGAAAATTAAAATACCGACTTTATAAATACAATTTTTAGAAAAACGTTTAAAACGTTCAATAAGGTTATATCATTCATTTTTAAAGTTTATAAAAATTAAAATAATTTTCTACGTAAATTCAATGTCACTAATAAATTGTTATATAATATATGATACCACTGATGAAAAAATTACGTTTTCAGACCGTAAATCACGTCGAGACGATTCGGACGATACGAACATCACTCTGACTGACTGAAAAAAAAAAAAAAAACGTTTTCTCGATAATAATAATTTAAGGGAGGATTAATAATTACCGTGAAAATTGCGCGGCGTATTAAAATTTAACCGCCACGCCGTCGTTCTTTTCGCCCGGCGCCGGAGACGATTGCTTCTTCGTCCACCATTCCGGCGCCGGTTGGGACTGCAGGAAATAGCCGATGCTATCCTTGTCCTCGGACGAACAGCCGACCGGGCGTTTGTCGACCGGTCGGCACGACGGCTGCGGTGCACGGCGAGGAGACGACGACGGCTGCTCGGCCGCCTCGCGATTTCCCGGCGATTTCTTCATCCATTCCGGCTCCGGTACGGATCGCAGGAAATCGCAGATCGCGTTGTCCTTTTTGCCGCCGCCGCTCTTGACGGGGCGACGCGGGCATTTCGACCATGCCGGGTCCAATGGGTAGTCGCAAACCTCGCAGCCCTTCGGCGATCTCGACGGCCCTTTGGACTTGACTACCGCCGGCGGCGCGTCAGTCTTCACCGTCGTCGTTTTCGACGTAGTCGGCGGCAGCGGCGAACACTCGGGCGACGGCGCGCGACGCGTGCTCTGCGCCGGCGGCGGCGTCGCCCGGTCTTCGGCCGCCCACGTCGGGTCCGGCTGGCACCGCAGGTACTCGCAAATGTCGCCCGGGCAACAGTCCTTCTTCGGCCGCGGGTCCTCGGTCTCCTTCCTCAGCCACGCGTGCTTGGCCCGGAGGATGTTGCACACGCAGTTGGGCGGGCAACGGCCGTCGTCGGATTTCCTCCGGTCGTCCGCGGGCGCGGCGCGTTTCTTCGGTCCGCCCGACCGTTTCGGCGCGGCTTGTCTGATAAGACCCCCGCCGCCGTTTGCGATCGCATTCTTCGATCGGGCGCACCCGCACGGTTTCGACGTGTTGTTCTTTTGTGCCATCGCGTCAAAAGTTTTTTCTGTCTTTCTCGGTGGGTTTTGTCTCGAAAGCTGCTTTCTCCGGTTCTGAGTTACGAGTGTGTCGTCTCTATTTGCTGCTCAGCTCGTAGGTAATTTTGGAATTTAAAATTTCGGATTTTATTTTTTATGAGGTTTCTTTATAGGTTTCGTCACTAAGCAATTATTTCGCGATATAAAATATCTAACGTTCGATTGTTTGTAAACGGCCAGCAGCATTTTTTATTAGCGACCGACATTTATCGGGCTAGTATATAACATACTCGTGTCGCGTTATTAAAAACCCACGAGGTCATATTCGTACGTGTATTCGAAACGATCGCAGAATCGTACCCGGCTTCGCCCGTGTGCAGTATAACTTTTTATTTTATCAGTTTTTTTTCATTTTTACCCCTTTTACCCCTTTGAACCCCGGTAGGGGTCGAATTTCGAAAAATCCTTTCCCATGGGGTCTCCACTATATAAAACGAAACTGTTGACCAAATTTCATATTTAAAGCTCCAGCAGTTCCGGCCAGGCAAATTTTTCTAGTTTCACCTTTTTTACCCCTTTTAACCCCCTTAGGGGTCGAATTTTGGAAAATCCTTTCTTTAGGGGCCTCTGCTATATATATATATATATATTGTAGACGATTAACACATTATATAAAAACAAACATTTCCAACACCGAATTCACTAAACAAAAAAGAAATTATTATTCAGTTATTTTGAATTCTTTTTTATCATGCATTTTCTCTGTACGATTTAATTTTTCATCAGTGATGTTTTGCCGATCTAAATGCTGCATGCAATTGGTGTGCAATTACATCGCGAACACACGATGATAAATAAATTAATAAATACATACATTTTCCCGTCAACTGTACTATTATGCCTTAAAGATTCATTGATTTAATTATGAAATCCTCCCCCTCCCACCGACTTCCGGGGGCTTTTAACGATTATAATGACCATATGGGTATATTATTATATTTGATTGTTTTTTCCAAAGAGATTTTGCAAAACAAGAACCATTCACGGGGATTATGCTAACGCGATTGGAAATGGACGATTACAACATGTGGATGTTAAAAGTTTGTTGCAATAAATACAATTATTGATGGAATTGAAAATAATCCTTTAGAAAGTGTGAAAAAAAATCGATAAACCATAACCTAATTTTCATTACTTTAACGCAGTTCGATTTAGAGTTATTTTTATCGATTCGTTTCAACTTTTAACATTATAATTATTCCTAAGTTACGATCACATAACGCGCAGGTACTTAAATTTCAAAACACACGTAATATTAAACTATCGCTTTCTTTTTTATACACATTTTTTCATAACCATTTCAAAATCATAGCAGTTTCAGACATATTTCAGCTACTGTAAACTAAGTCAAGAACGTCTGTTTCGCACACAATAATTATGATTTATAATCTTGCATTACACGTATGTATATATATATATATAAATTATAAACGCCATAAAAGTAGATAACGTACGGTTTAACGAATTAGTCGATTGACTAATTTTGACTTTTTGTCTACTACACCCTCGACGGGCAATGTAGTACAAATAATAAAATTTAACATAAATTTTAATAATAATTCAGTGATTACACTCGTAAAATTTTAAAATTGACAATAGTCTAAGTATTATATTATTATTAGTATGAATGTACGTAAAATAAAAAATAATAAACACCACTCAAGTCGATACAGTGAGGCACACCACGTGATTTTATCCTAGAAATAAATATTATCGGATGCAAGGTAGTAATTTATTATTATATTTTCATCGTTTTTAGTTACGTATCATTTGTTTTCTATATTATGTTATGTTCCTATTGTTGAGCGTAAAACAGCAAAACCGACAGTATTTTATCTGAGTTACATTTGTTGTCATCATAATATTAATAATTGTTAAGTAAAACTGTTGGTAAATTTTATTCGAACATTGCTTCATTTCTGAAATTTTACTTGCGAAACTACTTTGCTGACTGACTTAGATTGTAAAATACCGTCCGAGCGATACGCAGCGAAAAAATCAATAATTAAATGGGTTTCTTTAAATAGTTTATAATTTGTGATGATACGCCAGCTTACACAATACCATAATGTAAATAAATTAATAATCATAATACGAATAAAAATATTGCAAACATACTATTATCGGTGTAATCAGGTTAAAAATGTAAAAATAATAAGGCGTGAAGTCGGAGGTGGAAAATAAAATTAGTAACTTTGCACTGCGTTGTTGACTATTTTAGGTGTCTGTGAATTCGGAAACTCGTGAATCTATGTTACAACGGATGTCATAAGGAACTGACGAAATTTTAAAAAGTGGGTATTAGTATGATATGTATTTATTTTTTTAATTAAACCTATCAATACTAAATTGATAATTTTAAACTATTTAATTGATAATAATCAGTGTGCGCATGATTTTCAAAGTATGATTTTACCTAATTAGTGTAATAATATTTAAACTTAAGTATACTACAACTATAGTAAAACTAACGTAGAAACTACGCAATTAGGACTCGATACAGTTGCAACCCAAGGTCGTGAAATTAAACTACGTTCCATATAAATTAAATTAAATATTTTAGCCAGCGCATTTTTGTATCTCATATAACTGCGTTGTACAGATGTGCATTTAAATAGTCTCCTGCGTCATACGATTCATTGCCATACTCAAAATTTTCAATATTTACTCAAAAGTCGGCTTACTATGAATATACGACATGCCATATATTGCTATACATCTGACATACTGAGGATTGTGATTACCTAAAACAACTGTTATTTAATTATTTTTTTTATTACACACATTTTTTTTAAATTCTCCAAGTGATACTTTCTTTTACAAAAATTCATGTCATCGAAATGCCGTACACCACTCATCGAAGGTAAACTCGTTAAAATCACCGAGTACGCTTTTCGATATCATTGCGTTGATTAAAGTTTACATTTTATTTGAAAATAATATTACAAATTTTACTTTTACTGCCTAATACAATTAAAACAGATAAGTAATATTGATGATGTATATGACGTACACACGAATATAATTTGATCGAATAATAATATTTAGAATGCATCATATTTCAAAATGTTTAAATTCCAAGTGAAAAAGTACCACAAATGTATTGGTTTTACAAAAATGTATTTTTAATTGATTTTCCATACGCGTCTACTCGTTTTTATGGATGATTTTGGCAAACGAATATGAAACGCCATCGCGGTATTTCTACTACATCCTCACATATAGGTTAATGTAGGCTTGAGAATAAAAATTGGGATTTATTTTAATTTTTTTTTGGGGAATTATTGGATCGGAGTGTTTTTTCCCCTCTTTTTCGGATAAATCGAAATAAAAGAACGGGAAAACTGTCACACAATCGTCAATGCGTCCTTTGCATCTGTCAGGACATATTGTAACGAAACCGATAAAATAATACCTAATCGTCGATTCACTTAACACATTATGTAAAAATATTCACGCCGAGCAATATTTGTGTGGCGCAGTATTAAATAAATTAAAAAAAAATTGATAAACATCAGAAATCGTTTCATTAAAATGTATATAATTTACTCAAGTGAAATGCGTACCTATGCCTAGTATAAATCATGCGTTTGTTGATAAAAATTAAACAATACGCAGATGTTCTTTTTATTATCCTAATTGGTAATAAAACTCATGGTTAACGAATAAAAGTAAATATTTGATAATGAATGGTTTTAACAAAATTGATACGTAATACATAATGTTCACTTTAGATTGAAACAATATCCTACTGAAATTTCACAAAAACTTAAAGATGAAACTATTGATAATTTTAATTTTAACTTGCAGAGCTTGTTTTGTTTTATCGTCGGATGAAGAAGGTAAATATAGTTTCTCGCAGTGAGCAAATGCATATTATGTACATTACATTTTTAAAATTGGGTAAGTCTTGTTAAGCTATTTATGGTAAATAATTGATTGGATTCTTCCGGCCAAATGTTCGACCTGCGATTTTATAAAAACACCAACAGGACACGATCGATTGGGTATCAGGTATTCGTCTATTTCTATGAGCTCGAGCACGAATTAAAATTTCTCTTTTGAAGTCGTGTACGCGAAGGAAAAAAAGGTTAAGAAAAATATTCAACAATGTTTGGGGAAAGCATTGATTGTAAACAATATGTTAACATGTTTTCGTTTTTTTTTTTTTTTACAAACTATTTAAGACTCACGAACGACGCGGTGTTGCGAATAATCAATAAACGAGTAGGTGGTATTTGGTTACGCGGTTAGAAATAAACGTCTAATCAGGTATATTATACTAAAAATATTGAGGACTATATTTGTTTCTCCTTCGACGCGTTCTTATTATGATTAAGCACTGTTGATAAACGTCGAAATAAATAAAACACTATTCAAACTCTGCGTGGACAAGCATAGGTATACATATTATAATATTATTGTTGTATTTATCGTATGCGTTCGAGTGCGTTAGTCGTTTGATCAATCGAATACACGTGGAAACGTCATTTTGAGTCAAAATTTAAATTGATCTTTATTAATAATGTTTAAATACGTTTCATGTGTCGTTACGAGTATTAAAACGCAAACTTAGTTAGGGACCAATTTAATCATTGAAAAAATTCACATTCGATCGGACAAACGATGTTTATTTCAAATTATTTATAGCACGCATATTTTCAGAGTATAATATTAATCACGATTATTTTACGTTTATTTATCATGCATGTATGTATGTACTTGTAAAATTTCTAATCGCGTCGTAATACTCAATTCAGACATTAAACGTTTATGTCAAACAACCCGAGACGAACGTCTCGAGTTTTAGGTCGTTATTTTTAGTTACGTCTAACGTCGTGTGTTTAGCATATTATGCGTTGTGTTATCGAATCGTAAAACGCTATTGCTAGTGAAACATAAACGCAGTACCGCCGCGAAACTCGATAAATTTCGAAGGTTTTAAAAACCGCGTCTCTTATTAAAACCGACCTGCCGAGTCCAATATCATATCGAGTAAGATAAGGCGGCGTGGTTAGGTTCGCAGGTAAATTTATAACGTGAAACACCCCGAAAGACTGTGTACACCCGCGGGGCCGTCGACCCGCCAATCCATTTCCCGTGGCCCGCGATAAACCTTACAAAGTGTTACGAATTTTCATTTTTATTTTTACCGCGAGACTCGAGTAATATTTTGTACGCCGCTAGTCATTTACGTCACATCGCGACGCTGAAAAATTCGACTCGAGTTATCAACAGCTATTTTATTTACAATTTTTTTCATTTTTTTTTTTTGTTTCTCTGCATGACATAAATTTCTCATTAAAACCAAAAACACGAAGTATCGTTATGCGCTGTTTGTTTTCCACTCACGTAGATACCTGCAGGAAAATAAATCTTTGTAAAACTAAAAAGGTCAACGAACTATCGCACAATACGAGTCGTTTGTCGTTTTAGCCGTGTATATTAATTTGCATACATTCGAAAACAATAATAAATCGTCACCAGTGGCGTGAGCAATTATCAAAAATTACATCTACCCCCCCAACCGTCCAATCTGTTGTTGCCATTTATTTTGCAAAGCCGCTCGCATTTTTTCCACTGCTCTTATGCCAAACAAAATGTTGCAATAATTACGCTGATAGGGGATTTTCATTTGATTCGATCAAATGCACGAGACGATTAATCCAAAAACATATTTGCATTGTTAAAACTTAATCAATGACTATATGATTGAATTTTATTTTGTTCACTTAAATATTAAAATATAATACCGATTACGTTTGACAACTGTTAGATGTAAATAATAATATTATTTATTCGACTAAGAGTGTGTTTTTTTTTTTTTTTTTTCAAGATACAAATGAAAAACCTCAGGTCCTCTGTCAATTCGCCGGAGAAACCTTGACGAGTAGTTATGAGTTCAATAAAGACGACGTGCTCGATCGGTGTGATATAGTTGTATACGGTTATTATTTAGTTGATTACGATGTTGCTGTCGACACCCACGTATTCGAGTCTGATAAAAGTAATCATATAAAAAATGAACACGAGCGCAACCGTTGGCTTTAAATCGTACAGATGAGCCATGGCGCAGAAATATTCGGCCGACCTTTAAGAGTTCGGTTCAAGTTCGATGTTCGAATCTAAGTCCCATCGAACTCCAATAAATTTTCAAACTAAAGCAAGACCCAAACGAAAAGTTCAAACTCGGCTTATTGATTGATAAAAATAATTTTATTTTAAAATCGATTAGATTTGTGGATTTTTTCGCTTTTACTATGCATAGTGCCTTTATCGACATTTATTTTTCTTTTTTTTATCATTTAATCAAGTTCAACGTTAATATAATAGTCAGGTTCGGGTTCGGTTCGATGTCGAAACAATATTTTCTCCTGATTTCAACAACAATGAGTCAATATAGTCACCCGGTTTCAATAATCTAAAAAAAAAATAAATAATTGCTTTGTGATACTTAAGAGTGAATATTGATTGCCAAATGTTCCTATTGCGTGGCTTATCTGTTATGTAACAAAATCAACGGTTCGAAAAATATATATTTACCATATTTCCTTTTCATCATGACACGTTTGTTATTTTACAACGTAGGTACCTAATTAATAGTTAATTATTATTAATATTAACACATATATATATGTTTTTGGACCGGGATACGAGAATTTTTATTTCACGTAAGTTATTAACAGTTACCTACTGTAGTTTAAATAACATAAAATAATTATTGAAATGGGCCGTAACTAACAGCGATCCCCTAAAAACATATATATATATATATATATATGTAATTCCATTCTGTGGAGGAAATATCTAGCAGTCCATTGCGTTTTGATTATTATGAATCTAATAACACTGAAACATTTTATGTTTAAAGATGCACTTAGATCCTTGAAAGAAGCTGACAAAACTGTTTACATTCTATTGTCATTTGTATATAAAGACCTATGGGACGTCTTTTTTAGTATGGAGGATCAAATAGCATTTGATTTAATGGTGACCCCGTTAAAAAAATTTTTAACGGAGTTTGACATTGATGGTATACTATTTGAATCAATAGACATATATGTGAGTAAAATGTTACATTAACAATACATATTGCTGTATTGGTTGCGTTAATTGAATAGGTTAGGTAACATTTGAACAGCTAACGTTTCATAGTAAACAACTGTTGTTTAAACATAATTACTTTCGAAAAAATACTCCGAAAAAGATTCAATTATGTGTATACGTAAATTATATTGCCTAGTAGGTAAATAGTTTACGATTTTAATTTCAAAAACTAAACGATATCTACAACAGTGACAATACTTGCAACAATATAATTTATGTATCGCCTGCTATTATAATTAGAAAATGCAGTCCATAAACATCAATCCGATCGTGTATTCGAGCTGTTTAGTTTAGAAACGAAAAAGTTCGCATTAAGGAAATACATTTAATTGTTGAATTTATTACCTGACTAAATTATTTTTAGTGTCAAAATAAAAGTAACAACGTCTTATTTTATTAGGCCACTGACCCTGTATACTGTAATAATAATTCTAGTCAATGTTTCTTTGTAACGACTGACGAACACGTAACATAAGCCGAAAGACAATCGAAAAGTTAAGAAGATAATTCACGTTTGAAATTGATATCAAAAACATTACGCGAATAAATAAAAAAACAACTAAATTAACTTAGGTACCATTACACTTTTCACTACTAAAATAATAGAATAGAGATTGCAAAATTTACACTCGTCTAGGAATAAAAATTGTTTTGAAAATATTGGCGAGTCGTGATTTCTATAAAATAATGAATAAAGTTTAAAAACAACTAATATGATTTTTTTTTTTTTTTTATAATTTTAGGCATACGAAGGATTGGACTCTCAGATGAATGCGTTTATAACTTATATGAAACTAGAATTTTGTAATTTAAAATGTGGTTTGATCGTGAACGGACAATCGTATGAAAACTTCTGCAGAACTGATAGTAAATAACCAGACGTTTTTATATTTAGAAATTATTTGATGTTGATTGTTATTTTCTCTGTTTCCGACACGCTACTTCAAGTTTTCGATTTCAGTATTACAAACGACAACGTTGATCTTTATATTGTCGATTTGAGCCCGGCAAATGATTGTGACGCGAACACTAAGTTAAGCGGTCTAATTCCGGTATTAAAATGTGACAGTCACAATTTGACGACCATAGTACGTTTCTTATATAACTTTAAATCAATAGTAATATAATGATGTGTTGAAATCATTGTGCCGAATCGATAATGTTATTATGTATTGTTCTCACATAGGAAGACATGAGTACTGCTGTAGAACAATCCGGTATGGATAAATGCAAAATTTATGCTAGATTAGCAACCGGTGTGATAATGCCGACTCCAGACGAATCGAGTATTCCACTCACATCATATTCAGAAGTAAAAATTATTTCATTATTCATCGATATTTTTTCATATAGACTAATTTATTATTTTAAAAAATATACTGTAGGGACTAATGATGATTGCTCGAATAATAATTATGCACCTATAGAATGTTCAACTGCGAATAAAATAAGTACATTATTCGAATGATTACAAACATTAGTAGTCATGCACAACACATGTGATACGATTTAGTTATTTATTTTTTTATAATTAAGTAGAGGTATATTATCGTTCGCTATTGAAATAATTTGATTTTTCAAATATAAGTTATACGTATATTATATTCGGATCTCACAACAAAATTTGTTTTATCTCGCATATAAAATAATAAAGTTTGTAAAAAAAAATTCATAATATTAATTTAAAATTTAATAGTGTGCAAGTAGTTATGTATTACTGGCTCTGTAAAGTATAACACTAGGTCTGAGGTATCTGGTGGACAACAATATCCAACGTTCATTGATGAATCTAAATTTTCAATTGTAGGCTACCTGCAAATGTAATCGATTTAATATTCATCGTCGCCGTTTTATGCGATAACTCGACTATAACGTTAAGTCATACAAAACATACACCTGCCGTCGAATTTTTTCTCTTACTTTCAAGTCTGATTTTATTCTTTCGTTTATGTCGTTACAGTTTTGTATCAATAAAGAAGAATCGTGCCAATGGTGTGCGGATAATTCAAAAATGCTTTATGAGAAAGTAAATATAGTTTATATAAAATATTATCCACGTAATTTAACCAGAAGTAAAATAAATAATTTCACATACAATTTAAATATTATGATTTTTTAAATGTTACAACGCTGGTGTAAGATGTTTAAATTTTGTACATTGTTTTGTATTTTCCGTAACAATCGATTTTTATCATCAACTATTATATTTACCATGTCATTGTCAACTCAAATGTTTATTTCAGGGAAATTACGTGAAAAATTTCCCGTATAACGGATTGATGCTCACCTTTATGGAAACGGACGATTACTGTTGCAACTGTGAATGTGGCAAATTTCCAGCTTCGAATATAATTCTTGATGGATGGGAATGTAAAACGCTGACGCCATGTGCAATAATCGATGAATCTTAGTCCAAGTTTGATTAAGTATTAAAAAAAAAAGTTTAATTTCAATTAATCCGTATTACACAATTCGGATGGTTATTTATACGATGTTTTTTTGATAAAATATCGTAAACATTAATCATGTTACGTTGTAACAATAAAATACATAATATAAAACCGTTAAATTTGTGTTTTTAATTTTCATCAAGAGCTGTTTTGAAGAAAATATCCTTCAAACACTTCAATTCCTTCATAAGAAAATTAACATCTGAAATGTGAGACTTATCTATGCTCACTATATTACACGGAAGCGCAATAATATTAGTCAAAAATAAAATTTCATCAGCGCCAGAAAACCAGAAACTAGATCATGTGAATCTTTGCGAAACGCATAATGAGATTCTAAACCTAGTTTGTAAAGTATACTAGTAACTAGTATACCGTCCTTTCTTCGCTTATCAATCGTTCGTATTGCTCGACACTAATATAACGTAAGTATATCCAAATTATTAAAAACAAAATGGTCTAAAATTTAATACAAACATTTAGACTCGGGAAAAATTATTCTACTTATTATCAAATACTTGTATTGAAATAAACTTTACGAGTCGATTTTTTAATACCCTCTAGTATATTTACTCATCATTAGACGATACAACAGACGAGAATAAAATTGTATCGCGAGAGTTCCCGTCGAGCCCGTCAACGAAATAAAATTACTAAGCTAAAAAAAGTAAAATTGTAAACACAAAATAAATACATAAGCATTCCCCGTCGCCACATAACGCGAAAGGTTCTACTTTTGTAATTTAATTGATTGGTTTGTATCCGCAGCGATCGCGCCGCGACGCGTCGGCGACGTGGCTGTTTGAGCCTGTGGTTATACACAGTTGATTACAGTTGTTTTTACAAACGAAATAGTATTTATAAGGATGAAAAAATTGTTAATAATACAAATATGTAATAAAATTTGATTCATATTTTAGTTAAAAAACGATAATTTCATTGAGAATTTGCTGCTTCCGTAAATATGCCACCCGAAATGGACGACTGTTTTTCTGAGGTCAAATCTATTATCGTACTGAAATAGGTCAGTAAACAGTCAAAAAAATCATCAAACTATTAATTAAATACGAAACTTCAATTGAAATTATTTTACGCGCAGTTGTAAATATAGTTACAATTCAAAAATCACTGATTGCATTCTCTTCATGCGAATAGGTACGATACTCGTATTTATTTTATTTCGTGCTTGTGTTTTTGATACGTTAATACCGTTTGAGTACAATATTTGTGTTATCTTATTAGATGCATCAAAATAATATTGAAATGTGTTCATACTTGTATGACAACAATGAGGTACCTAAACGAACATTTGAAATTATAAATACATTCGTGTAAAAACTTCGTTTAAAATTCAATGTTGAAGTTATTACAGTTTCAGTCATTTAGATTTAAACAGTGTGATGTGATAATTATTATTTATTCAAATGTGTTTTATGTGATTTATGTTCACCGAAAATGAATATCTCTACCGTAGACAACATAACATTGAACAAATATTTTGTTTCGACGATATAATAAGTAAAACCTACAAAACTCATAAACTGTAAATAAAAGTAAACATTCGATTACTAAAAATGTCGATTTTCTTCGGTTTCTTTAGGATTATTGCTCTACATATTATATACGTATACAATGTGTACCCTGTAAAACTATCGGGAACAATTGCAAATTAAATTTTCATTAGTTTTCACTTACATAATTATTCTTTTCTCGTCATTCCACGAGGTAAATCGACTTTTTACACGGGTGGGCCTTTGGAAAACGAGTTACCACTCGTCTGTATCCGCGAGGATAGTAAATGAACCGTGATTTATTACTAATTCTATGATAACACTACACAATCGTTCGTTTACTGAACCAACTGTTAATAATTGTATAATACGCGTTAATTTAATGACTGATGCAAAGGTATTTACAGAATTGTACTCTAACTTTCGAGTATAAATATTGCTCTCTAATTATATCTTATTATGACTTTATCTCATTTCACCGTGAAATTATTACGTGATCGCAAGTAAACATTCATTAATAATAATTTAATGTTGTTTTTTTTTTTTTTTTTTTTCGTAGACCGGTGGACAAAATGTACGCGTGGATTATTTTATTGAATATCCCTTTTCAAATCGCTCCGCTCTTCTAAACATTAATAATAACTACTAACATCTACCGATTCGATTTCTGTAATTTTAAATTTTTAAGAAGACGCTGATTTTGAATATAAAACCATTGGTGGGTGAATAGAAAAAAATTAAAAATTATTGCGATAAAAAAATAAATGTTTTGCGAAATTGTCCATTAGGTAACGATGACTATAATTTATAGAAAAGGCTTTTTGAAAAACACATCGACTGAACTGAAAACGTCTGTTCCTTTCGCGGTAATAAATAAGTACGTAAACAACGTGACTAATGTTTAGCGTCCGGCGCGAACGGCGAGTAATATTATTGCATTTCTGACGGCTAAAAATATTAACGCCGATTGACGTTAATGTCAATGACGTTGGCCGTAGATTACTGCCTGTTTACGGCCGATCGGTCGACGATTCGGCATTGAAGTACGTGCGTGAAACGAGCGCAATTTTTTTTTTTCGTTTGCATCGCCGACGGGCAAGGTTCCCGTGGGTTTCATTTTCACTCTGTTCAATTGTTTTCGAGATATCGTCAAACGGCGGATGCGACTTTGGGTTTTGTCCGGAAATATTTCATGGCAAATATTCAAATCCAAAACGGCTGATCAATAATACACGCGATCGCATTGGGAGTGTATAATTAAACATGACGCATACGCCGCGCATTCGTAATAATATAGTAATAGCAGTTTAAACGGTGAGCCTCGATGGTAATGGAAAAGTTAACAATTCAAAGAATTTGCTCCTTCGAGTGGAAGAAATAAAGTCGTATAGAACAAACTAATGCGGGAAACTCGTAGCAAAACTACAAATTAATATCCCGATGGAAAATACGACACCTATCTACTTGGCTCCGGGTTAAATATGATTTAATATTTAACGCGTAACGTTATAATTATACTACCCCGTCGTCGCGCCCGTGTGTGTGTGTGTGTGTGTGTGTGTGATACACCGCGGCGGCGAGTGTATCTATTTGTTGTGATACGAAACAAGTTCAGACTCGTCGTAGCGACTGTAGATATTCGAGAAATAATCAATCGTTCGAACAGATTAAAACTAATTTAAATTGCATTTTACTTTTCATTTTTTTTTTCTTCTTCTTCTTCTTCTTCTTCTTTATCTTGCGTGTAAACTTTAACACCGTTAACATATTTTTTATTTTAATTACAATCAGATTTATCTGCCGACATTTTATTATAAACACGTATCACGTAGAACGTGAACTCAGATATAGCATATTATATGGTCTAGTCAAAGAGAATTATTCACACGATTTGTATTTTCGGTTGTTTTTTTTTTTCAAGATACTTTTTCAGGGTACAAACGATTTTTTCGATTCGTCGTTACTCGTGGTTTACAGAGAAGAAGAGAAAAACTAATAAATAGGTATTAAATTTTGATTTACAAACAATGGTGACATATGATTTTCAACTTGATTCTCGAACAATATTGAAATTACGAATCTCGATTAACGTGAGAAAATCACTCCGTATAGACACGCAGAATATAACGACGGTTTCGTGAGATAAAATTTTAGGACCGACCATTACACCAACTACATTCGGCTCATCGGCTGGTTAATTACTTGGCAGACCTTGTTTTTAAATTTTATGAACCCCTCTGGGACGGCCTATATTATTATTGAAGACTCGTTTCAGAAAAGTGTCGTCAAATAATATGCGTTTCTCTACAATCCGCCGTGGAAAATCTTAACATCTGTGAGAACAGTGTTCGTTTGTATCAATAACACACATTATAGTAACTATTATATCCGCCGTCGACGCTTTTCACGCGTGTTCCTTTTTTATTAAATTGCATTATTGTTTTCCCAAATGAAGACAACGCCTTTCATTATACTCGTACCATTAAACGAACATAATGAATGTGTTTCAAAGCATTCGGAATATTTAACGATCATATTGTGTCAAATGGATTTCGGAAGTAACGTCGTTTCAATTATTTCGATAATACATTAATTACAATATATTATGTTAAGTACACGCAGAAACACAATTTGATTCGGTGGCGCCGAAACCCACGTTGAGTTGGGGCCATGGTTCGACTATTTAGAACATTTCAGCAAATTGGGCCGCGAGATACGAGTGCCATAACTAATTGGACCACACATAGTCATAATTAATAGATTCGAGAATTATACTTGGTAGCGATGGTTGCATTAATTATGTGGGTGCCTACACTTGAAAATTTATTTGTAGATCGAGTACGAACTTACGACTACATTTTTTCATAAATATCGAACAATATAATACGATACAAATATGACGATCAATAATGAATTAAGTATAAACGTTAAACGAAAAACGGCGTATACGAGTATAAAAACACGCGTTTGCAGTCTATATCAGATTCTTGGAATTTTTTACGGGACGAAAACTAATTTAATTAGCTATTTTTTAATTAAATTCTCAACGAAAATTGTTTATACTTACGATTATATATCTAATTTTAATTTTCTTCTTAAATCACAGGTACATTGGGCAGTATATAGGTAATTTAAAGCAAAACTGTTTGTTGATAAAATCCCAAAATATTAAGTTTAAAATCGTATTTTTTTTTCTTCTTCTTTCCTAAGTATGTTCACGGAGGAAAATGTTATAAATTATAGGAATAAATAATCTCGAAAATTCAATTGGCCATCTATGATGATGATGAAATAGTTGCAGCAGAGTTCAAAGTTTGAATAAATAATAACAAAACGATTCCGATTTTTATTGCGTCATGCTGCCTACTACATACCTGACAAAACGATAGGTGCGTGGGTGAGTTTAAACCGATTCGGATGATAATAATAATATTATGTTACATGTGTGATATATTCCACTACCTATGTATATTATCTGATGCAATTTAGTTACGCTTATTAAAATTTTAACAATTTACATAATGAATAGCATAAGTGCACGAATGATAATTTTAAACGCCGCCGTTAAATAGCCATCGACTATTTTGACTGTTATAAATTATTTGATTCGTAGAAAACATAGGCCACAGTCGAACACTCGATACTCGATGATTAAAGTCAAAGCTCTATTTTTTGACCGACGACAAAAGTTACAGATCGGTTATGAAAGATGCATAAGACATATTCACGCTAATTGCTAAACGTATTCTTATAAAAAAAAAAAAAAACGTATTTCAACGATCAATCATACCGCGAATATAATACTCGCTGGCGATTAATGGATATATTTTATTGTACGGTAGAAACTAGTACTTTTATAGACGTTTCATTAATATTGGTAATTTTTATAATTTGTTCAAAATAGCATATGACATTTCATTAAAAAAAAAATAAAAATAATTTAATCAAAGAAACTCAATGTAATCTAATTCATATCGGTATGAAAAAAAAACTATAAAATATTTCATTGATTGGATACTTGGTTTCAGGGGTGAAACATAATAGTGTCTACTCAATGATTCTAAAAGCTTACGGTTAGCTAAGGGGACGATAGTGCTGAGTGAATATGCTGAATCGACGTGTTTTATCAAAGAAGAGGACTACTTGAGTTCCGCTGATTGCGTTCCCAGACGTTCCCCTATATATTTTCCCCTCTTTGATGCCTTATCCATATCCGTGACGAACACATAATTATAATAATGAAACATTGCGTAAGAATCTATACGAGTGCACATCAAAAACAGAAATAGTTTTTTTTCTTTCTTTATTCCAATGTAATAATATGTTCAAAGTGAAATTGTAAAAAGAAAATGTGAAAAAAAAGAAAAAAAAATACGTGAAATAATGATCTGTTTCAGTTTTTAGTGTCGTTGTGTTGTTTTCAAATAAGCTGAAAAGTTAAACCGCTCTAATTTGGTCAATTTTTTTTTGTGTTTTTCGTTTTCAAATCTCTTTTCTGAACTACTCGTTGAGAAAAATGTTCAAAAATATTCTTCCGCCACGGCCATAATATAATAATTGTAGTTTAGGGTAGACGTGAACTCATCAAATACAAATCGGTATACTTAGACCGATAATTTCGTCGGTGTGATTTTTAACATTTTTTTACCAGTCGACGCGGAGATCAATAATCAATTCGACAATAATATCTACGTATTAATATCGTATTTTCCATTTATCTAGTTTCATTTTAATCTACTAGCTTTGAAACATTCGATAAACTTAATGATTTTATGTTACTTATACCGTATTAAACATTTGGATGATTTTTGTTCGTCAAAACGTCAAAATCTCGTATAGTGTATACAAAATGTAATGGTATTTTGGGCGCCATCTAGTACTAAATTTGTCAAGATTACAAAAAAAAGGGAGGAAAAGTTTTGATTTTAATTGCAGTACATCTCGTGTAATTTCGGATATAAAATAAAAACTAATGAAAACTTTATTCCGAAAACATAAGATGATTTCTCAAAAACGTAATAAAAATTGTCCGTGAATAAAATGATTTTCTATAAATCATTCCGGAAGACAATACCTTTAGTTATCGAAGAATATAGTTAATTCAAATCGAATTCAAAATGTTTTCTGTCAAGCGATACTAATGGTAGTAATACGTTTAGTTTTCCAAAAATACTAAAATATTAATCAAGGAAGGAAAAACTTGGGCCTATTGAAAAACCACACGAGAATGTAATAAATGGTTTTAGAATAACACTATCGGTTATTACGAAGTAATAGTATTACGTGAAATTAAATAATTGCATCGAGACATTTCACTGTTCGACTGCAGGATGTGAACGAGGTCTATTGAATTTGATTATCACCGATTTCGTATTAGATTAACGGTATTAAATAGTGTTAATTTTATGATTTTGCGTACAAACAACCCGTGCATAATTGGCACTTACTCGAATTTCTAAGACAGGGTAGTTTATGATTTAACTATCTCGAAATGCTTATGCCTAAATCGTAAATGTCTACGAAATTAAATGAAACTAATACAGAGAACTTTCGTATGATTTTATTATTTAAATTACGCGACATTGGACATAGGTGCGCAGCGAAAATGCTCAAAGCTCGAGCTCAAATTTTCAAAACGTATACTTCTATCACGGATTCATATAAATATTATAATTTTAAATAAAATTGAACCGATGTCTGTCGAACGACTTTATTGGCAACGACTTCCTCATTACTAGTCAACTTTTCATCAGGGAAACCTAACCTAACCAAATTTTCCTCTATTCAATTTTCGATACAGTTTTCTAAAAATGTAAATCTGTTATTTATAGCCGAAACAATTACGACTATATTTCATACCAGTACTACTATAATATCATTAATAATAATTAGTTTTATCTCCGTTTTTTTTTTAATATATATTTATATAACTCGTAATATTTATCAACACACCTCCTACCTGTTGATTATGTTCATATTGTATTGTATTTTTAGGCTCTCAACCGTTAATTATTTTAAATAAATAAATATTCTACTTCATACTCGCGTAGTACATATTATTATATTACTCACACACACATGCGCGTTACATGTCACGTGTTAAATCAATCGATATTTCTAAAATCAAAAATAAAAATATTTTCCTGATTAGTGAATCACGTCATAATCAAACCATTCAAATACCTAAAAAACAAAGTACAGTTAAAAGATTTTCGAAAAAAGTAATTCGCGATAAAACTTGGATTATTTTGCGATTGAAAAAAAGTATGAGCGCCTGGTGCATTGAAATGCTATAAAAGTGAACACACAAGACTGATTTTTACCTGTTTCTTTTTTTAACACTTGGTATTCGAACCAAGTCGATAAAAAAAAAAAGTAGGTATTGCTTATTTCACTTTCAGTAATCTAATTTATGATAACCCGTACGAAAATACACATTTGTAGCCGTGAATTCTAACAAACTACAATCGTGTTAACGAGCCGCAAGGAACTAATGGCTATAAATATTATAAATACGAAATGGATCATATCCGCATTAGCAAACGAATGAAAAATAGTCGTAGAGCAACACAAAATCAGCTCAGGACAGTGGTGACACTGTCTTTGTAGTTTTATTCGAGACCGTTGCTTCGTGATCAAAATAATAATATGTGAACGATGTAACAGAATAATTGCATAAAGAAGTGGCATAATTTTAATTTCATACTGATTGATAGTAGGTACCTAATATTACCATATCCTAGTTTTCTAGTTACTATGACGGTGATAAGGGTGATATTATAACATCACGTTTCCCAGACCGATGTTTTTTTTCTCACTAGAGTAACAATGTTACCATGTTATATTGTATTATACTTAGAGAAATCATCATCGACCGAGTTTGAAATGTGTTAAAATACCCACTCACGTAATATGTAGTAGGAAGAGTACCCATATATATGCAGCCTGGTTTTAACTTTAAAATTGTTTTTATAAGCTATGCGTTGATATTATATTTTAGTTGTCGGTTTTCAAATCAGATATCTCGATAACACATTATATTAAACGAATATAGACAAAGATAGACAGACATTGACGACTAATGAAACAAACGCCTAGTTACCAAAAAAATGTACGATGGATTAGAAGAATTTCTTAAAAATGTATAATAAATGCAAAGCTGTCTAAAACAAATAATTTTGAGTAGAAGAATCATTCGTTCTTAAAAGAGTGTTTTTACTTTTAGAAACAATAATATTTTAAACAAAAACCATTGGCGCCGAACCTTACTTCCAAGTATTGCGACCGCAACGTTTCTCTTAGGGGTTGGTGCGGTGGTGTCTTTATTTTTGGTGTAGGATATAATGATTGGAAAGATTATAATTTATAAAGCTTATTGCGTAATGTACAATAATAATAGTTACATGCCTACTAAATACCTATTGAATACCTTTTTTCAGTTATATGGCCAAAACATTTTAACGCCTTTATTAGAAACTGAAAGTTTGTCTCTAGGTGGGTGGTATATTAGAATAAGTTTAGTCCGTAACATAAACCCTTTTTTGGACTTCGACGCCACCGACCAAAAACTATTTAAATTTGGGTTCTTTTACGATTAGCAACAAGGTACTTACTGAAAACGAGTGTATCATAATTTTAACTTCTTTTTTTTTCAAAAAAATGTTTGAAACCCCTCGTTTAATTCCTATTAGGGACCTTTACAGTGCTTTTTTTAATAAAATAAAATAATAAATAAATAAAATACAAAAGATTTTTATTAATTACCATTCATCGCACTACTTATTAATACCTGAAAATATACACCTAATCGAACATTTTATTGTAAATAGTATGAAAAATAATTAATACTTAACAGCGTAGAACTAAAAGAATATAAATGAAACAGTTTTAATGTACCTACTTAATAATCAAATTCTCAGTAAGTCCGACCTTTTTCATGTTTTGCTCATTCGCTGTACACGTGATTGCTATTATGCTTTAAAAATTTGTAAATTTACGCTGATATATAACTTATAATAATTTAACGTAACATTATTCGTATAGATAATACAATTTATACACAATGCATATTTATACCGAGAGCCGTGTATACTAGATATTTATCGATTTTTCGATTAAATTATAGACTTTCAAACATTCAATTAAATTATATTATATATTATGTTATTTTATCGGTAACTAAATCTCCTTAGAGGGCACAGGAATATAAATACAATCATATATGTGAGTGTGTGTGTGTAAACAAACAAAAAAATAATTCTAGAACACTTGAATAATATTGAATAAAAAAAACATCAACCATCCTATACTTAACTAAATCCAATTGTTATTTAAATTGCCACAGTAGATAGTTCGTTTAATACACATTTTATATTGAAATGTTGCACATTATCTATGTACTCGTACGTAGTTGTGGCTGCAGCTTTTGTAGCTGAAATCTGAACATTTTGCGTTTTGAGAAAAAAACTTAGTCATGAGTTTTTTCCCGCCACCTCTTGTATAGCCAAACACTGACGTCATTTCGTAGCCATTGTTTAACCCCGTCGCACTTATCATCTAAACATCGCGAGGCGCAAGACAAATGGGCAGCGAGAGAGGTTGGGAAAAGAAAATGCGATTTTCTTATACTTAATTTTCTCCTCTTAATACAATACTATACAATACTTAAGTATGTATTATATTATTATAAAAAGATGATCAAATTACTTTAGTCGAACGTATCTATTTTACCACGCGCAACACATATTTATGCCATCAATCAATTATTATCAAATTTAAATAATTAAAATGTCACTAGTAAACCGTATGACAGGTCTTGTTATATTCTAACCTTAACCTTATCAATGAAAACACTAATTACAGCTGTATTAAATTGTTAATTTTTATTATTCTGTTGTAGAATACATCGGTTAGGACATACAGATGTAATACTGACGAAAACAGGGACCTGCGTTTCACTGTTTTAAAAACAATATATACATTTAGACACATTATGACGGTGAGGACAATCAGGTGAAGTCGATTCGAACGAAATTCGTCGGATTTTTCTAGTCAATCTTTATGGTTTTAGTCTCGTTCGAATCGCCGTCGAATAATTATCCGAAATATTTTGTTAATTTTTCGATTTGATTTGAAAAAGGTTAAACACTCGAATTCAATTGTCTCACTATGCGAGTCCAGCTGTGATGGACGCCAAAGATGTATCGTTTGAAAGTCACGATTGCCGTGATAGAAAAAAAAATCACTTCTCAAAGCTGGTAAACTTTTTATTTCGTTGTTTCACAATGTTATAAAAAATGAATCATCTAAAACAACCACCGAGTTTAACATGATAATATATAATAATAGTTTGCAGCTATAAATGATTAATTTATAAATTAAATTATTCGTGTTTTTTTATCTCTAGGATACGCGAATGTTTCTTTTGATGTGAACATGTTGTCGCGAAGCTCTCTGAACAGGAGTTATTTTCCAGATACACCAATCGGTCAAGTCTCGATCCTAATAGTCGCGTTGAATTCGACCGTATACTATAATATAAATTAAAAACCATACTTATCGGCAGGCAACGGAAAAAATGCATCGTGCATACTGGGTAATCATATTATCAATAACACACGTATTTATGCGTGTAATGATAATTATTAACCGTGCAGTCTCTACAGATATTACTGAAGGTGAAAATAAGGGGTTATTTGTGGTGGCTCTGGCCCCGTAACCGTATAACATGGGCCGTCGGGTCGTATTTCGACGAATCCGATTCGTTCGTTTTTCGTACTTATGACCGATAATATTAATATTAACCGTTTTAACCGCCTTCGCCGGAAACGTAATCGCAATCCCGTCCATAAAAAATACAATACGACAACACACATACGTGTCACGTGTGTTTGTATGTGTAATGTTTAAAATGTATATTGTCTATGTGATATCAAATATTTGTAGCACAACGTATGTGTTGTATTCGAGTTTTGATTAGTGTTATTTCGTTTTCTATTGGTCGCGTTTAAAATACTTATTAACTTTCAGAGATATAAATATTAGGTCGGTTATTGTAAGACGTCTGACTTCTATAATGATGCGACGTCAGTTTTACCCTTGGTCGTTATCAATTTCAGAGCTAAATTATATCGATTTAAATACCTAATCAATTGTTGTACCCACCGACGTCACCGATAACAGAACAAATAGATAGTACACACGTGATATTCAATTCTCTTTGCGAAACAGCATATTTAGGAGAGCACAGCGCTTCGAGTGATTCGATGAGAGGCGCAAAAAATCGCTTTGTTTAAAATCTCCCTTAATAACTATTTTTATTTTTAAACTTGGCTAGATAGCAGAAACAAAAATTTAATTTATTCTGTACTCATAATAGATAATTTTACAATTGTTCTTCTTCTCCTTTTTTTTTCTTGATTATTTAAACAATGAGCCGATAAGTCACTACTGGAGACTACATGTGATGAACCGATCTTAATTTCTCCCCGTCCTCCTGTTTTGATAATTAACTTAGTTGTAATATTATTTTCTATAAATGTTATTAATTTCATATAATATATAAAAATTTGACTATTACTTACACCTTTCAATCTTGGACTTATTCTGAACTTTTTAATAAAAATAAGTGACTAAATTAAAAAAAAAAAAAGGTTCCGATCGATAGTCGAAGAATTATAATTCAGACATAAGTGTCATCTTAAACAGTAAAAATAAAAACAATCTTAATTATATGTGTAATAAATATGATTATTTTTATTATAATATAAATAATAAATATAATTATTTTACCAAATTCCAAACTTTAAGACCTATATAAAAAAAAAAAATTAAAAGAACCAAATCTTCTATAGTGTTTTAGATCTAGGGAAATAACCTATGTAGTTTTGACCTAGCATACGATTTTGAACACAACAAAATTACTCGTTTTATCAAAAGAAACACCATTTATTACGAGACAAAATTACCTAAATGTTATTTCTAAGGTGTTTTTTTTTTCCAGTTATTTCTATACATCGGATAAATCACAGAGAAAATCGAAAGTGAACTATGTGTACTATATGTGAACTAAGTGAACAAAAACGATTGACACGCATATTGTTGTTAGTATATTATTACGTGCGTACGCACAATTCGAGTTCCTTAATTATTTTCTATTTTATCGTGTATAATTATCGTATTTTTGTTTTTATTATTTTAATCACAATAATTATTTGGCTATTTAAAAATATTTTCGTGATGTACACGCACTTAAAACAACTATGACGTAGGTAGGTAGTCGACACGTTAAACATTGTGTTCGTCACTGATTATTATTAATGTTTATATTTGTTGATGTTTTTAGAGCAAAACCAATGACGATTAACAATACTTCATCAGTGCGCAGATGGGTAAAAACCGATCGTGTTTGTTTATTATAAAGTAAACTATTGAAAAATATTATTCACAATAAAAATATGATTGATATGTAAATTCTTTAATACATAGATTTCAAATCTAGGCCGAATCGGAATGGGAATCCACTGTATATACCTTGCGTTCTTTTCTTTTTTTGTTGTGTACGTTTGTTTATTATTATAAATTATTGAAAAATAACATTTCAATAAAAATCATGTGGAGATGTGAATTCTTCGGTACACGATTTAAAGGCCGACTCGTAATGGGAACCCACTATATGCCTAATATTCTTATTTATATAATGGATCGAAATAAAACTAATTACAATTAATTGTGCGTATATCATAGACGATACGCGAAATTAAACAGATAACAACAAAGGTTAAACTATAAATATTTACAATAAATATACTATCCACATACAACTTACATTTAAAATTATTTTTATAATACCTACAAGAAAACAATTTTTACCGAAATTCGTTCTATTGGTTATAACTAGTAAGGCGTTTTTATTATACTTTAACTATGACAGAACATTTTGTGTAGATAAATGCCTGGTTTAAGTAATTTATATAATATATAATTAAATCATAAAAACTTACTTATAATTACAACAGATAACTTAAGATAGTTTAAAGATTGTTGAGATAATAACGACTTTAAGAGTGAAACAGCGAGATCAACAAATTAATTGCTCTCGTTTAATTTGACAATGATATACTAATTCATAGCATGTATCTAAGTGTGCCATGATCAAAATTTTGACAGAATAATTTCACTTTAAATTTTTCAGCCATTTTATTACGATTATATTTTTATTTTTGGTATTTATACTTGGAAATTTAATACAAGATTCCTCACAAGTTCGTCTTACTTTAATGTAAAAAAGGGTGAGATACAAGTGGCGGGTGATTGATACTAGTGAATAGTGATTTGATCTTTTACATTTGGAACCAATGTCCCATTGTTTTCGAGAAAACAAGAAAGAAAGTTCATTGCGTTGAAAATATTCCATTTGCTTGAAATCAAATTGTCATCATACATATACGTTTCATTATCGCGGTGCAAGGATTAAGCGTTAAATTTGGAATGGTCATTGACACAGAGGCTAATTATTATCAGCTCGATAACCTAGTCGTGCGATTGTCATATCGAACGTTATAGATTATGTAGAAGTACATTTTATACTGCGGCAGTGTGTGTAACATTTTACAACTGACGGTCGGCGCTATAAATCGCCGAAAAAAAAAAAAAATTCTAAATCAAAGCTAGTATGATTTGTAGTATAATCGCTTACGACACCGGTAGCTATTTTTTTTATTTTTTTTTTACGACCAACCGTTTATAATAATTAATACGTTTTAATTCGTTTTTGATGGACTTTTATTGAAATTACTCGATAGTTTTTATACAATCCACTCGATGACTTTTAGTAGATAAACAATACTGATAACGGTTAAGTTTTATTTCATTTCAAATAAATATCGAAACCCTAAAAAAAGACGCAGTTTACAAAACTTCTGGTGTGTTTAGGATTTTACTAGATCGGAGCAACACACACTTTGCTGTCTTCCACTCTTTGAAAAACAACAATGATCGTTATAACTTCTTGTTTACTCTTAGCAATGACTATACAAAACGCGGAAATAGGTTAAATTTAATACTGACGATTATAATATTATAGGTTCGATTTTGTTTTTAAATGAATATTGCATTTCCGTTAATTAAATTTACCACGTCACATTTATTACAACGATTTGAACAAAAAGATAATACGAACTTAATAAACAAAATTAACTACTACGTACTACGACTCTAGATATTAAGAAAAATAAAAAACTAAAAACATAACGACGTAATTGAATAATTGATTTCAGATTTATATCACGGTTTTTATGCTATATAATAGGTGCTATAATTAATTACCCGAATCGTTGAAATTAAAAACGGTTTAATATTTACTAAATCAAATCGAAATAACGCGTTCGACGCGATCAATAAACAGCAGCGTTAAATATTTATTATTTACCCGTCAAACAGTCAAACAAAGAAACATTCACTAAATAAACCGAAAACTGTCGATAACGTAACGTAGGTAACAATCAAATACACGCTTGTATATTATTTGCTTTACACCGATTCGATTCGTTTGAGCCCAATTAATATTTATCAAAATAGTGTTCGATACGTGATATTGATTGTTAACTAGATATAATAGATTGAAGTGGCTAATTTTTAACGCATTGTCATTAATTTTATATAATTGAACTTGTTTGACCTTCTTCATTGAGGAAAATTCTTGATAACAAATTTAATGGGAAAAATATTTTAATCTCTTCCCATTGGCCTATAAAAAAATATGAACATCTCGTACACATTACACATAGGTATATTCAATTAAACTCAATTAAACTAACCGATAGTGTGTGTATAAAATACACTGATTATCGCAAATGTATTCAGTTCACTAGTTGAAATCGTATTCAGTTACCGACTATTGCTCCAGCGTTTCACATTGGTATTCGTTTTGAAAGTTGAAATTGTTTTATTATATATGACCATAAAAATTACAATACTAAAAGAATAAAACTTACTCTTGTTTCTAAAACTTCTTTTTGAGATGGCGTGTATTGAGGCTTCAATATCAGTAACACAAAAAATACTCAAACAAAAGAAGGTAAGCATACATTTTCGAAAATTGAAAAAAAAAAACTTAAATAAAGTTTGTTGAGCAACTTACATCTTCTACAATTTATTTTATTTTTTATTTTATTATTTTTTTTGAACAATATAATAATAACAATAATATTGTTTATATATATTATATAAATTAATAAATTAATTTCACAGTGATAATATTTAATTATTTTTAATAATTTCAATGAATTCACCGTTTTAATTTCTTTCTTTTTTTTTTAGTTTGTTCATATGAGTATTTTAGAAAATGAATTATTATGTTTATTATGAAGAAATAAGTTTACGAGTTTGTTTTTTTGAATTCATAATTTTCCCCCGCTTCTTAACGCATTTTGAAAATGCCAATGAAAATCATAAAACAAATTGAATGTCCGGAGAACAACAGTTCCGGACTCGGAATTCGAAAACATTATGATTTTTATAGAATTTTTTTTTTCTTTACGATTTAAATTAAAATTGATTTGGGTAGTTTTTCTCAACCCGAGCGTGGTTGTAATGATTTCAGATTCGTTAATTGATTAAATATTGTTACAGACTTGCAGAAAACTGTATAGTATTCAACATCTATTGGCCAAAAGAAATCAGTCAACTGTATCACAAAATGACCCGGAAAAGGTACACTTTTACGTTAATATCATCAATCACGGTTTATTAATGTGTTGTCTTCACACATGACCACATAAACTGAAGTGCAATACTATCATAAAACAAATATTATTAATCTTAAGCCTAAATAATATAATAAAATCTAGATATTACATTTTCCCGCGTGAAATGGAATCCGTCATAATCAAAGCTGACACTGGAAGAGATATAGAGCAATATTAACTACTATAATGTGATTTTTTTTTTTTTTTTTTAACAAATATTTGACATTCATAAAAATCCAAAATGCGTTGAATCGTAAAAATTCGAAAAGGAAAAAATTATTTTCCACGTATTTATACTCTTCGCGACGGTTCGTTATTTTTTTTTTCTTCGATAAACTCGTTTTCCCCAAGTATATTTAACGAATCGGCTTAGTCTTTATCGAACGGCCAAACCGTTTTTCTTTCATTAAGATATTATTTTTATTAGAGTCTAATAATTCCGATTTATATGACCTTTAGTGTTCGTTCGAAATGTTCGATATTTTTTACTTTAATTAGATTAACGCGTTTATAACCGTCTTATTTGTTTGATAAAAAAAAAAAACTTAATTTGTTATATTTTTCAAAGCATTAATGTATTTTGATTGTATTTGCAGTGCATGAAACCAGACATTGATATCACACTGGGCAAAACATCGAAGCTTAACGATAATGTCACGAACATCCTAAAGAGTGGTACTCAAATTAAGTTTGGTACTATTTTTACAGATCACATGGTCAAAATATATTACGATAAACATTCAGGTGGTTGGCAAAAACCATACATCACACCATTGGAACACCTCAGCTTACACCCCGCGGCCAAAGTACTCCATTACGCTACAGAGGTAAAATATTTACACTTACCCGTATACTTAATCGATAGGCACACGTCCCGTTAACGATGTGAAATACTTTTATTTTATAATGAAAAGTGCGAAAAAAAATTAAATTAACCTACGCTTATTTGATAAATGCTATGCCACATATCTGAATCGGAAGGTATATTTAATATAATTAGTACCTCTATGCGTATCGCATTATCTATGACCTACCTACAGCAAATGGCAAATTAATATTATAATTTATGCATACGTTACAAATGCAATTTTGCCGTGGCTCTATAATCGATGGTCAATAAATGGTATCCTAGGTCGACACACAAAATAGTGAGAATTATCAAAATAATCAATAACCCATTCGAACAGTAATTAAAACCGTACTGGGACACAATCTGCAAACCAAAAATAGGAGAGACGTTGAGGGACGTTGAGAGGATAGTCAAGTGTCGAGCGCTCGTTCTTAGCACGGCTCACACTTCGATAAAATTCAGTGTTCATTCGAGACTCCAGCGTTCAGGCAACTCGCTCAGCCGCTGCACACTCGAAATCTAAAATATCCTGCACAAAATTTAAGCTTTTAATAAATCTCGTCTCGCACGAGACGCATACGCTCCATTTCGCTCGTCGGAATTCGGCATAGAATATAATCGAATAAAATACGCAGATAATGCAACGGTCGAATCGAATTTCACCACCTTCATCATCATCGCCGTTAATTATAATTATTATTAGAATTATTTTTTTCTCTTGCGTATCAAATTATACAAAAAAAAAAAAAAAATCCAATTACCGACTTTAATCGCCGTACGTATGATAAATACTCGACACTAATTTGTTTTAATCTTTTCGATGTCTTTTTCTTCGACACTACCCAATACCACATAATCTACTACAAATTATTTCAATACTGTAGATACAACAATATTTAAATAATGCTGTAATTCGGCATACGAAAGCGCGCGTTCTCTTCATTGACGTCGTTCAGATGTCACGCGTTAATAAAAAAATAAATAATTATTTATAGATATTATTATACATAATATGAGAGCGTGCTTATGGCTGCTTAAAAAATCAACTAACGCAATACACTCAGATCAAGCAAAACATTTACGATCTTGTTTTCGCATTATTTAATTAGTCTAAGACGATATTGTTTACTTATAGAAAATCGCCACGATAAAAAAAAAAAAACAGGCATCGATAAAAAAAAAAGAAAAAGAAAGAAAGAATCGAACTCCCGTGATCAGATAAATCCGCCGACTATATTATTTAACTGTAACGTTGAAAATGTAAACATTTATTAGGAATTCAGCACACCTACTAATAATGAAAACACGAATATTAAACTATTTATTAATATACACTTTCAGGCGCATTTGTGTGGTATAAATATGCATAAAGATTATTGATAAATAAAATTCATTTAATATCATATTATAATAAACACGACGCGCGCACATGCTCTCACGTGTGCGTCATAGTTTCACATGATTTGCCGACCATACGAATCAGATTTTTAACGTAACAGTAATGATATACACATTATAAATAGCTTTGCGGAAGTAGAGATGAGTCGGTGAAAATGCAGAGTACGAGAGAGAGCGTGTAATCTGCTATAAATTCTACGGATTCTAAAGATATTTGTGAACTACTTTAACAATATGAAAACATAACTGAGCACGCTTACTACGTCAACGCCATATTAATACAACACACACTATAATAATATATTATATATTTACAAAATGTGCGAAATAAAACCTTAAACGTAATTGTTTGCACGCGAAGGTGGTTATTTTGTGTGTACTTATCAACGTGGGTCGCTCGGTAAAAATCCGATATAGTGGTGTACGGGATGTAAAATTTAAAAATACGATCAAATTTTCCAAAACCACTTACAAGAAGATCTGATCAAATCGTGTCATCGATGTAATACGATTGTATATAATTCGTGTCGAGCATAAAACTTTCTACAAATAAAAAACCCCACAACAACACACTGTTTTCATAACGTAAATATTCAACTGTCAGTGCTTTATGGTGAACCGTAAACGTATAGTAGCTTTAGCTTCATATCTACCATAAATAATAACACATATCTCAATAAACTCAGAAGTAGTAGAACTTCGAAACGAATAAAATTTTTATTAATTACGTTGTGAAATATAATACCATATCGTTTTATCAAATCGATGATCTACAACTTGTACTCTAGTGAAGCACACTGAGAAGTCGTTAACCACATCACCTTGACCTCTCGAGAAACGTTACCCAATTTAATTGAATAAATATTACTTGTTGACTCCGGAGGAAACCCGTGTAAATCGTATTGTGATAATTATGACGTATTTTATTTTATCGCGCAGGTGTTTGAAGGAATGAAGGCATACCGTACGGTGCACGGTCAAATGAACATGTTCCGACCGGAACTCAACTTGCAGAGGTTAAACGCGTCGGCTAAACGAGTGGGTCTACCAGAAATAGAACAGGACGTATTACTATCGTGTATTGAACGTTTGGTGACCATCGACAACGAATGGCTACCCATATCAGCACCACTCAGTTTATACATAAGACCCAACCTCATCGGCACAGAAGTAAGTTTATTGATGCGTTTGGGTAAACAAAATTGATTACAATATTTAATAGCCAAAACCCACGAGTCGCTATGTTTATCCCATATCCGCTATACCGGACGAGTTTAATCGAATATTAAAGTGAAATTCGTTCGCTTTATATTTTATTCACTCCCGGTACTCCCAAAGAACACACTTCCGCGCGAACTCGTTTATGATTAGGTACCTGATTAAAAATAATTTCAGAATAAATTAGAAACATCATAACAATATAAAGAACATGCCCCCGTCCAACGAATCTGTTTGAAAAAAAAAAAAAAAAAAACAATTATTAACAGGTGTTGCGTTTTTGTTTTCTAGGGTTTACTAGGTGTAGCACAATCAGATACCGCATTACTATACGTTATCATGTGCACAGTGGGACCATATTTCTCGAGTAAATTCAAATCTGTCAAACTGTTGGCCAACCCAAATTTCACCAGAGCTTGGCCTGGCGGTTGTGGAGACTTCAAACTAGGCGCCAACTACGCCGCCACATTACACCCTCAAGTAAGTCAATGTGCCGATACTCGATTACTTTTCGTTCGATAAGTCGCCGTGTAAAACAATCGAAACTCGTAAATAAATAAATTAGCTCGTCTGCTAATCTATATACGTACCCGTAGAATATTAATAATTTACTAGAATTATTAAATATTTCATAAGATATAAACTAATTAATATAGTTTTTCAACACGTTCCTCGACGTGACGTTTTCATTCGCGGCGTTTTTTAAACGCTTCCGTATATTGTATTTACAAAAATAAAAACGCCTGCAGTCTTTGAAAAACAAAACAAAAAAATTGTTTTAAAAAATATGCGTTTTCTAAACTCGTTGCACATTTGAAAATCGTATCGTAATAAAATATTATAATGACTTCAATATTCCTTTCGTATTTAATCGTGATTACCTATTAGGTATATGACGTGTCGTAATTCGAAACACAGATACGCGGTACGCATAAAAAAAATTGAAATAACACTCGTTCTACGCTTAATTACCATTCAGATGAACCGTTTTATTTTTTTATTTTTTTTATTTTTTTTTTACCGCGATAATGTTTGTAACGTTCGAGAACACCGTTTTAATGATTACGCGCGTATTTGAATAATATCGAATAAAATTTAATTGGCTCATTCATTAAATTGATTAAAAACTAAAATAGGTACATAACGTTTGACTCCGATGTAGATTCATACATAAGCTGATAATTGTATAAAATTCTACATTACATATGCGCATTGCCATTTTAAGACCGAACACGCGCATAATGAAACAAACGTTACAATAGTTATTCTGATCGTTATTCATGTATCGGAGCTTTCTCAAAATGAATTTTTTCAAAAATTCACATTTTTCCTCGTAGAAAATACTATTGACCATGTTTTCACTCGAATTTCGGAATTCTATCAAACCCGGGTTCATGCTCGAGCTTACCCGAAATTTTCGACGACGACGACGACGACGATTCGATTATGCAACCCAATCGCTCTGTTTCATTGTTAGTTCGTACGTTTGTTCTTAAAATGATATCATTTTGTTCGTGAAAAAAATCTTTGAAAATCTAAGTGTTTTGTTTAAACTTTTACTGCGGGGGTTCGTTATTTATCGCCCGAAATACTGTTTCCGGATCAATGCCCGTCATTCTATCTGACATTGACAACATTTTAACTCTTTTCATACGTTTTGTGTTCGACTCGAAGTCCTCGATTAAAACACAAAGTCAGAGATAGTATATAGCAGCTAGGTATTATCCACGAAAATCAGTCTCGTTTAAATTATTTGAGGTCAATGATAAATCGCGGTTGAAAAACGTATCTACGTATTAATTATTTTAATGAATGTTTAAAAAACCGTAACGTTAGCATACGCCACGCAGCACTGATACGTTTCAAGTAGCTTTGTTTAAAAAAAATAAAAATAAACTATACCAGCCGTACTGGGTATTGGGTTAAAGTGTAATTTATAATCAATTCTAATACAATTGGTGTGACTATCTATACAACACCTATAGACAATCATTAGTGAGAATTGCGAACTTTAAACTCCATTGGTTTTATGTAGTACAACGTCCTAAGCTTATTGTGTAAATGAATTTCAATTACAGGAATTAGCGTCAAAATTAGGATGTCACCAAATGCTATGGTTATTCGGCGAAGACCGACAGATCACAGAAATGGGAGCAATGAACGTGTTCATTTACTACAAAAACAAACACGGTGGTAATTATTAACAATACAAATTATATTATATATTTCCTATCTATACGGGTAGTTATTTATTTTATGATTCGACTCGGAAGTGTAATTTAAGTAGAAGCGTAATGATAAATCAATATAAATATCTTCTTATCTCTAGTAAAAAACAAAAAAAAAAAAACAAAAACGAATCGATCGAATTAATCACATTTTTCTTACTCGCGCGTACTAGTCCAATCGTCTGTATACATATACCATATATATATATACGATTACCGATCCTGCGTTTTACGGTGCTATCCGACTTTGTCGTTCATTAAAGATCGCCTGCGAAGTGCGAGTACGTGCCTTTTGAAAGTTAACCCGCAGCTAGAGTAGGCCATCAATTTAATATATCGTATCTTGTACAGTCTGCCCTGCCCAAATACAGTCGGGTAGTTCAAATCTTCGACGAATGATTAGTTAAAAATATTCGCCTACAGGCGGTTTGTATGTCTATCGATCAAAGCGTAGAGTTTCTCAATTCAAAAAAATAAAAATATCTCGCGCTTCCGTTGAATTCAGAGAATAATCAAAATACCCACTGTCATGAGACTACTATATATTTTGTCTTTTGTTAACAAAAACTTCTTTTTCTTTTCTGTTTTTTATTTACTAATAGAAAATGTTCTCTCCACACCTCCGTTGAACGGTATGATCTTACCGGGCGTGACCAGGCGGTCAATATTAGAGTTAACTAAAGAATGGGACGAATTCCACGTCGAAGAGAAAACCTTCACAATGGACGAACTGATCGAACTCAATAGGAAAAACCAAGTAAGTCCTTAAATCGTAAATACGGCGAATGATAAAATGTGTTCGAACCGTCTCGCAACCGATAAAAATAACTTACCGATAAGTAAAACGTATACTTATAAATGAGTTAATTCATATACCTATTATAATAGTAGTTATTTGAAATATGCGTGAAAATAACTTCAAATAAGAATCGTTAGAACACAATCAATTCGCCAATATCGGTCTCCTGGCACTTGTTCTTGAATACGAGTCCACCCCCTCCCCCCCACCCCGTACTGCCCTCCGGGGTCGACCGGAATCATTAGAAACTAACCGTTTGCGCGCGTTTTTCGCAGCTACTCGAGTTTTTCGCCGCCGGCACCGCGGCCGTCATCAGTCCCGTGTCGTCCATCCTGTACGAAGGACAAGAGATCAAGCTGCCGACCATGCACCAAACGGCGCCGGTGTACTCGAGGATATACAAGGCCATCACGGACATACAGTACGGCAGAGTGTCGCACCCGTGGTCCCGAGTGATCGACGAGACGCCGCACCTGTACGACGCGCAGAACTACAAGTACGCCAACTAGGATTCACGTCAATAGATAGGACACCCCGCGACGGACGCGCGAATGAACCGTTAGTTCTTAGGTTTACACGCTTTTTTCACCCCCGACGACGGCGGAGGAAAAAAAAAACAAAAGAAAAATTCGAACCCTCCCCCACCCCGCGCGATAAAATTCGTTTGAAAAAAAAATTCCGTTTTTACGACACGGCCACCCGGACACGACGACGACGACGGTCGAGCGGCGCGATTCGCTCGACGAACGATAAACTAAACACTTTCACATACCCAAACAGTATTCTTTTCGCACCAGTGTCGTGTGCGGCGAGAGAGACCTCTCTCCCTCGTCCGTCATATTTCCCGCGGCAGACCGCGCGCCCCCGAGTTACAGAATAATAACGGATCCGTCGCCCCGCCCGCCGTCACGCGGCCGTCGTCCTATCTATTGACACTACCTTCCGATAAATCGTCACGCCATTTTTCCAACGTTACGACTGTTAAAGAGTACCTGTAAACCAACATAATACCGACACGGATCCAAGTTCCACGGATCTTGTTTTCGAAAATTTTTGTATTTGTTTTTTTTTTTTTTTGTTGAAAAACTCTCCCTCTCTCGAGATTTGAACACTACCTAAATTATAAATCTATTATTTTACTATTCTCGATCACATTTGTACCTACGTTTGTATTACAAAATTTATAATTCCTTACAATATATTATAGTTTATAAAAAAAAAAAAAAAACGTGCTTTTTTTTTCTTTCTACTGACGTACATGTGTTTTTTCGTTGTTTGTCATCGAATCACTTGGTAATTGGCTCAACACATCTTAAAACTAGAAGATACGATTTAAAATTTAAACAGATATTACCTACGTAAAAAAAAAAAGAATTCTCACACATGAGATACAATATGTACTACACGAATTTTCATGTTGAAAATTCAAATTGGCTGTTCAAAAAAATGCATATTATCGATGTGTCTGTTCAGATGTGTGACACTGTCACATTACTCAAAATTAAATATTTATAACATTATAAATTATATTAAAAAAAAAAAATAATGAAATATACACATATTGTATTAAATTTGAACTTTATTTCAATCAGAATATAAACATTTTACATAAATATTGAAGAATAATAAGTGTAAATTAAAAAAAAAAAAACATTTGTTTTTGTTATAAAATATGAATAATAGATCTAAAACAGATTAGTCTTCTTAGTGTAAAAATATTTACAAATTGCAAAACAATAACAATGATCATAAGAATTTTAAACTATCATTTTTAAATCTAATTAAAAAACAGTTAAAAATAACAACTTTTAACAACAAATAATAACTTTTCCTCTTTAATAATAGTATTAACAAAACTATATTAATATTAAAAAACAATTGGTTTTGACCATCAGTCTTGACACTACTTGCAATGTCTTCGTGCAGGGTATGGTGATATGGAGTTGCCAGACATATGAGATTCTGTATTTTGACCTTGACCTGAAACAATATGAATAATTACAAATTTATCAATTTATAAATGTTTTGCAGTTATAAATCATAAATCAATAACTGTTAAAAAAAACTTTTTTCAGAATACATATTACTAATATAGTAAAATTTCAATAACAAAAATTATTTAAGTAAAAAAATGTACTGTAATTAATATTTACCAAAAATATTTTTATATATAATGATTATTATTTAATTATTAATATAATGATTTATTTATTGGAAATAATAAAATTTTTAAATAAAACATATGATTGCAAAAACATTTTAGATTTACCTGTGGGTTTAATACTCAATGGTGGCAGGTTTAATAAGTTCTTTAATTCATTAACAATATCTTTTTTATAATACTCAGTCTTTAATATCACATCATCAAGACCTTTTGGATTTAATTCGTTAAATTCCTGGAAGTTATAGAGAAAAAAAAAATTAATAAACCAATAGAATTAATTACAAGTAAAATTGAACACAAATATATGTATCTATTTTGTGGAAATCGTAAAATATGTATACTCTATTCAGAATGAGAATACGCCAGTTCTCGTATGTATAACCGAGTTTTTGTGTATTAACCCCAGCGTTGAATCAATCAAATCACCAAATTGGTTGGGAAATCATTTTTTCCATAACCATATGCCATTGTCTTTGTGATGACTGATGAACGATGATGGTTGATGGAGAAGCTACATACTGACTGCCAGAAGTATGCGCAGACACGAGGTGTTTTCGTCCAATACCTGGTATACTTTTATTCTGAATAGAATATACTGAGTATGGTATTCTGATGTCGTGATTTTGACAAGAGAATAAAAATACGACTAAATATAATTAAAAATGATAAAATATCAACACAGAGATACATTTATTATTTTTATAATATACAGACGATCCACGGAAAAGGACTAATTCATAACCAACTTTTTTTTTTATAATCACCAAATTAACGCTTATGTGGTGATTCTACTCAACACACACAACACTTAAACCACTAGCTTTCAACGACGGTACAGCTTTGTTATAGGAATAAAAAAAGATGAAGGCAAAAGTAAGTAACCTCTTTCATTCTTCGTAAGCCAATGACCGGTCAATCAACCCCGGGGGTTCTACTACAATTGAAAATGAGTGCATCGAAGAAGATGAAGCGATTCTCAGTTACCAAACATTCCTACTGTACAACTCGTTTTTATATCAAACTATTAAATCAACACTACAACTAGTTCTACTCATCAACATGTATTTTCTTATTATTTGATTGACTTATTTTAAACATAAATCACGATCAAACAATATACACATTACAATCCAATTGTAACATTTCTGATAATAAGTAATAGTAACTTAACGAGAAATGTTTTTATTATAAAGATCATTTAGCATTCAAACTTAATAATACTGATTACTTACAACAATCATTTGTGTATTGGGTGTAATAATTTTTCTTCTAAAATAATCCTTGACCACTTTAATTTCATTTTCTTGAGATAATAGTTGCATGTTTTGTAATTGAACTTTTATCGCAAAGTTCTGAGGCTAAAAATAAAACACATAATGAACATTAATATTCACAAGTTTTATAGGCCATAAGGTTCTTTGCTGCCAAAACTATTATTTTCTACTACTAAGGGAGTAAAAAGAGTTAAAATTGGTAAAAGAATTAAAAACTCATTTGAAGAAAATTTAAAACCACTCCTGAAATTCAGTTTTTTATGAAGACACATAATAAAAAACATTTTCGAAAAATCCGAAAATTATTTTGGGAGTTTTTTTTCTATGACTTCATTAAAAACTGTATTTTTTTAAATATCCCGTGTTTTCTATGGCTTCATTAAAACCAAATTTTTCGAAAATTAGAGAGTGCTTTTTATGGTCTTCCTATATATAAAATGTTCTGTTTAATACTGTGCAAAAGCTGTGCGGGGACAGCTAGTTTAAAATATAATAAAGAAAAAATGATTACAAAATACAATATTTAGATAAACAAAACAAAATTACTTAGTACAAATAAAATTTAAATAATTCTACATCCCTATTAAAATTTTTTTTTTTAAATCTAAGGTATAAATATGGTAACATAAAAAACATACCATTTCTAATTCTTTAGGCAATTCAAATATCTCTTCAGAATTAACTGATTCTACATTTCCATAATCAACATAAAAAACTTTATATTCATTGTTGATTTTTTCAACTATCTGAGCACGAGAATAGGAAACCAAGTTTAATTCTGATGATACACATACTTTGTCTCCAATACAAAATGATTGTTTTTTAGAATTGCCATTCATAAAAGCTGTAAAAATGTAAACATTCACATTTATTAATAAGTAATTCTACAATAACATAGTTTAAACTATACCATGTCTAAAATGTTTCATCATTTTTTTATTAAATGCATTAAAACTTTCAAGGAATTCATATGATGCATCACGTATGAAAATTGAATTGAAGTTTTCAAAGTGTGTTATCAGAACAGAAGAACCGCTTTTTATAGGAAAAACGGGCTTCTCCAATTCACTTTCCGTTGGCAGCAGACTTGGTACTATTTAATACAAACATTTAAAGAGATAATTTAATACAAATTATTTAGTTATAATTCAAAGTAAAATAGATTTTTACTGATTTTTCTCTCCAATCTTCGTTGTTGAGATATGGGAGAATTATTTACAGCAAATAATCGTTGTATTTCTTCATTCAGAGAACCATTGCCTTTTAATTCTTTTAATACAACATCTTTATACCAACGTTCATTTTTTTTATCGTACTCCTAAAATTTTAAACAATGTCTATACATATAAAACGAAACTAACACAATAATGAAAACATTAATATCTCAAAACATACCAAAACATATGTTTTTCCAGCCAAAGATGACAGATAATTAATCAATTTGCTACCGTTAATTTTTGTTAATCCAGCAAGTGATATTTTATGAGACATGAATGGTACCTAAAAATTCAAGTTTTCAGTAAGAAAAATCTCTACAAAATTCACATTTTATTACATAATATATTTAAATAGAATTTTCAACTTTTAATAATTATAAATATATTTTCATTGCTCTTAAGAAAATGTATTATAAATAGTAACTGTTATAAAACCATAAGTTACTAAAAAGTAATATAGTAAATTTATTATAAAACGATAAATATATATTATATATATATATATATATATATACATACATACATGTTTACTATCTAATGATATTTAAATAGTTTTTATTAATATACTTAATAATTTAAGAGCAATAATAATACTATAAGCAAATTCTATAATATAGATACTCACTTTGAATATTGAAGAAGTAATAGGAATTTCAAATATATACTTAGATGAAATTGAATCAAAATGACTAAAATCACTAAATACACATCTTAACTTTGAAATTTCGTCCATACAAGGTCCAATAACCTTAGCTCTATACAATCCATTATGCTTAGTGGAATATACTGCGACAATCTCATTTGGCTTTGGACTTGTTGTTACAAGATTTTCAACTATAAAGATAAGTATTATATATAAGATAGTAATTAAATCTGCACTCTAATAATGGTACATAATTCATAAATAATGAAGCAATAAAATCTTACTTTTTTCTTTTCTGAATTCTTCTATTATATGTCTATATTCTTCAAATAGCTTTTTTTCTCTAATATAAATATTATCAGTACTATTTCCATATAAAAATTCAACACTTTCTCCACTTGAAATATGGCACCACTGAATGGAACCTAAGACAAAGTCATATTTATCAATTTATAATAGGTATATTTATTCTAAAAAATTTTAATTTTTGTAAACTAGACCTAGAAAAATTATAACTCAAATCCTAGGTTAGAAACACAAACCATGTGTTTGAACTGATCCAGGAAAAGATTAAACTCAAGTTGAATATTAACTTTTAAATTCTTAATATTATAAAAAAGACTTTATTCAAAAGAAAATTGATTATTTAATTTATCAATATAACTGTTTTTATTTAATTATAGTATTTAAAAAAATTAATTAATAAATAATATTAAATAAAAACTCTTTAGTGAGTATACAAAAATGAGTCATTTGGCATTGAAAGCTATATACATAAGTAAATGAATCTAATGCTAAAATTATAATTAGTATAAATGTACTATTATATTAGTAACATACAAATACCTAAAAAGTTAACCGGCCAAATGTTTTATGACTTACCATTGCTATTAATTTTTTGATTTTGAGTAGCAGGTTTAAGTTTATTTGGATTGTTATTTGATGTATTGCAATTTTTCAGTAAATCATCAAAAATACATTTTCCATTGCTTAATTTCTTTAAACTAACTTCATTTAAACAATTGAAATTATTTTCATCATAAATCTATAAATGAGATAAAATACATTGTAAACATTATTTTCACACAATACAAATTAAATTGAATAAATAATGGTATGAAATTTTATTTTTTAATTGTTATAAGTTTATTTTGTATAATGTATGTGAAAAAATTTAAAAATATAATCTATATGATCTTATTGGGCAATTCTGATTATAAACCAGTTTTCAAATTTTGTATTGAACCACAAATTCAATCAGGACATTGGACAAAGAATTTTTCAGTTACTAAACCAAATATTTTATATTTGTGAGAAAAAGAGAAAGTAAACGGAAAATTCCAGCTTCCTTATAACAAAAAAAAAAAAAAAGTAAATCTTAAAATACACATTTATAATTATACAAAATTAAATCCAATTAATAACGTTTATAATTTGATATAAGAGTAAAAAGATAAGATCACTTACCAAGATTAATGGAACCGGCTCATTATACCATAAGTTATCAAAATAATCTTTAACTATTTTAGTTATTATTAAATTTGTTGTAACTTTAAGTCCAACTTTTTGAGCTAAACAAGGAATCTGTAAGAGATTCAATATTATATAATTATTTAATATTAAAATAACAAATTAAAAATATTAATGTAAATACAAACATTTTTTAGATCTTTAGAAATTTCAAACATTTTATCAGCAGTTACATGTATGTCTTTTCCAATATCTATTAAAAATACAGTATATGTATCTTCTAACTTATCCAATACTTTTCCCCTGTAAATTTTTTCTTCATATTTCACTCTTATAATTTCTCCATGTCTTGGATTTTTTTTAACAGTACAGTCTATAATTAAAAATAAAAAAAGTATAGTAATCTAATAAAATAAAATACATATAAGAAACAATAGCTGTTTCGTATAATAATTTAAAATATAAAAATGAACACTATATTAATAAAATTATTTTTGAGTTTAAAATTACATTTTTTAATTAATTATAAATGATTATTAAAATGAAAAAAATAATTTACTATTTACTATTTAGAATCTTCTATCATTTATTAATTATTATATAGTATAAAATATTGTGTTTACCTTCTACTTTTGAGGCATCGATAATTACACTATAATTTTCTGGAATAATATCAATTTTAGAACCTTTATCCTTACAAAGGTAAACATGGCTAAAATCTTCAAAATGGGTACAGAAAACAATGTCACCGCTTTTTAATTTTATATTGTCAATTGATTCAGATTCAGATGAATTGATCAGCGTAGTCCCATTTTGTGATTTTTGTATTGGATTTTCTACAAATTAAAAAAAAAGTATACATAAATATATATAATTAAAAGACATGCCTAGTTAAGTTTATTTTAATTTTCAACATTAAAAACGTAATTTATTATTGGATCACTAACTATTTTCGCAAATATAGATAATATTTTATTTATATACATATGCTAAGGAAAGGGATGGTTTAAACCGAAGTTAAATTCAAGTGGTTCTACTGATAAGTTTAAAAGTATTATATCAAGTTCCTGGGTAATAAATTGCATTTATAAATAAAATAAAATTATTTGGTAATATTATAAACTGTAATTTAAGCAATATTATAGAAAAAAATATGTAATTAAAACTGGCTGCTTTATGAAAATCATAAAATATAGCTCACAAAAGAAGGAACTTGTTTCACATATGTTACTGACATCATTGAAAGTTTCGAAACATTTCAGGTGCTGTTTTTAACATGGTATAAATACCTACAGCAAATTGACTATTACCGATCGTGACCAAAGAAGTGGATGGAGAATGATGTTAGTACTAGTAGTGGGTTATGCGAAGTATGGCTGCACTGACTAGAGACATGTTTTCATCAAAGAACAAATTCCTTCTTTTGTGAGCTGGATATACAGATATATATGAAACAATAGAACAGAAAAGTAATTAATAAAAGACCTTTAATATTCACTGGTTTGTCAATTAATTTATATATTTCATTAAAAACATCACAATTATTTTTATTTGTCAATGTAACTTCACTTAATCCATTTGGGTTATCTTCGTCAAATTCCTAAAGTTATAAATGCAAGTTAATAAATAATCAACGACATAAATAATTTATTTAAGAATAAATGTGTATACAAACTAAATAATCTGAATAGATAAATGATGTATGTTTATTGATTAATAATACTTACTATACAAAACAACTCGTTTTCCCTAGATCCAAAATAATTGTTGACAATTTTTATTTCCGTCTCCTCAATTATTGGAGGCCCTTTAATTCCAATTTTTATAGTAAATTCAGGAATCTTGAATAAAAAAAAAAAAATATATACATATAGAAAATATCAGTAAACATTTTACTTTACTGGTCTTCTCTAATAAATAACCAATTGAGATGATTAATATTCAATATCACAGAGAGACTAGTAATAAATTAAAATTAAAAATATACACTTATAATAAATTAGTATTTACCTTTTTTAATTCATCAGAGAGTTCGTACATTTCATCAGCATTAACAATTTTTTCATTCCCATAATCAATATATGAAATACTGTATGATTTTTGATCTATCTTTCTTACTACTTTTGCGCGAAACATAATATTTTCAAACTCTGCTTTAACAATATCACCAACTTCAATGTTTAATTTTTTTATTTTTGCTAAAAGAAAAACCATTATTATTAGTTCAAATTGTTAATACTCCCTAAAAATTTATTATTTTTTATAATACTGTAAAATGTCAATTGTAAAAAGTATGGTTTTAATCTATTTTGTTGGTGGCATTATTTACTAGAAATGTAACAAATAGATAACTGATGATCTTAAAGGTATTTATTGATATCTCTTAAAACGCTTTAAAATCAAATTTCAGAAATTTTAGTTGTATTATGCAAGTAAAGAAGAAAAAAAGGGTGAAATAACTAACTCAGATGAAATACAGGTAATGAAGGATTAATACTGGTGGCTTGATCCTTTATATTTTAAATTTAAACCAATGAAAAAAATTTAACTTAAAAACTTTTATCTTGAAGTAAGATTAACTTATGAGTTATGACAAACTTTATATTGAATTTTCAAAATTTTTCAACCAAAATTATTTTATCAACAATATATGAAAAAAAACTAACAAATTTAACACAAAGTCTAGTTTTAAGTGGGTTATTTTTTAAATTGAAAAAATCTATGGTTATTATAACTATCAAGTTATTTAAAAATATATTTAAAATATTCTAAATGGAATAAATTTAACTCATTTTAAATGAATATTGTCATATTTGATACTAAAAATATCCTATAAATAAGTAATTATTAATTTAAAAAAAAAAAATCATCAAAAACTTAGAATAAAGTTAAAATTAGAAAATGTATATATAAATATAAAGAAGAACTATCTGAATCTATCAGTCTTTGCCGGGTTTAAGTATAAAAATGTGTATGGCCCAAATAATAATAATAATTGACATTTTCCCATTATCAGCTGACTGCTATTATTATTTAAGTTTATTATACAAACACACAATATGAATATAGATATACAATTTAAACGTACAAATTAATTTTTACCGACATCGGTGTGTGTCTGTGTTAAAAACTAACTAACGTAAAACCGGGAACCAAGGTAATCTAGCTGGCCTAATTTGATACTCAAAACTCCAGCGGTTCCGGCCAGGTTAATTTTTCTAGTTTTACCCTTTTTACCCCTTTGAACCTCATTAGGGGTCGAATTTTGGAAAATCCTTTGTCAAGGGGTCTTTACTATATAAAACGAAACTGTTGACTAAATTTCATACTCAAAGCTCCAGCGGTTCCGGCCATGCTAATTTTTCTAGTTTCACCCTTATTACCCCCTTAAGAGTTGAATTTCACAAAATAAAGTTTATAGACAATATTTATCTGTGTTATAGAGTATGTATACTTAATTTCAGAAGAATCGGAACAAACATATTTTAACCCCCTTAGGGGTGGAATTTTTGAGTCCCTTCTTAGTGCGCGCCTACGTCATAATAGCTATCTTCATGCCAAATTTCAACCCGATCCGTCCAACGGTTAGAGCTGTGAGCCGAATTCAATAAAAAGCACCTTACAGTTATATATATAGAGATAAGTTAAAATTATTAAGATTACACAAGATTCTGAAAGTATAAAATATTCAATAATCATTACAGTATGTATGGAACTTACAGTTATCTGCCGCTACACATTGCATTGCATCAAAATACCGATTGTTATCTTCTTCACGAACAACAAAAATGCATGTTGAAGTATGAAAATAAATTACATAAACAGTTTCTCCATTTTTTAATGGGTGGCACTTTATTTTATTGTGAATAACATTTGGTGATTGTTTTCCTTTCCCAATTTCCAACTCAACATTTTCATCTATTAATTTATTAAAAATAAAATGAGGAGTTTAAGTGTTTTATTCAAAAAAATTTGACTTCTTGACATATCAACAATAAGACAAGTATGTATGGCATAGTGTAATTCAATTTATAACATGACATAACATGTTGGGGAGGCACATTGTATATTACCCAAAAAAGAGGTGTAGAGGTGTGCAGATCCTAGAATTGATATTGGTTGTATTGGTTTTTTTCAAAACCAATATCACAAAAAAAAAAAAACTTCCAGTATAATTTACACATTTTCAAATAAGACCACACGTACTAATAAATGCTAATGTTAATGCTAATAATAAGTATTATTAGGTATCAGTTTATGGTATCAGTTATATTTGGGTATCGGTATATTGTGAGAATTAAAAAGTGGATTTTCTATTATATCGGCTATCAGTTTTATATCAAAAGATCAGGTATTGGTAAAAAGTGGTTTTTGAAAAAATAATTTATTTTTATTTTATTTAGATTGCTAAATATTCTCATAATTTGATTTTGGCATATTTCTAGCTGAAATATAACATTATCTAATGCACCACCCCAACTTATTCAAACATTACCTTTCTTAAATGGCGCCAAAGAATGATTAACAAATAATTTTGAAACTTCATTATTTATAATAGAGCCAGTTGAAATTACTTTTAAAGTACAATTTTTTAAGCCAACTTCACTAGATTCGTCAAATTTCTATGAAAAAATCAAAAAGACTTAGGATAAAATAAATTAATATTAAAAAATAAATTCATAAATATATTTACAATAGTAATTGGATCTGACTTTTTTATTAATGTTGAAAAAAAATCTGATATTTCTTTATTTATTTCCACATCACATGGTATATTAATTCCAATTTCAATTGCTAATGCAGTCTGAAATTAACACAGTTAAAAATATTTAATAAATTATTGAATTATATTTATTGTCAAGCTTTACCTTTCTTTTAAAATTATCTTCAAGTTCAAATATAACACTTGATTCAACAAGTTCTATATTTCCGAAATCAATGAGGTTAACCTCATAGCAATTATTATCACAACTTTTTAAAATTTCTGCTCTAACAAAATGTTGAAATGAAGGAGAAAAAACTTTCACAATATCTCCTATGACTAAGTTTCTTTTAATTTTGCGATCTATAAAATTGACCAATAAATAAATATTATTAATTGATATTGATAATATTACTTAAAAACTAAAATATACAAAAAACATGAACTTCCTAGAAACATGAGACTTTGAAATTCCTGATAAATAAATCTTTCAATATCCCACCTTACACACAGAGAAAAACAAAATTAAATTATGCCTACAGAAAAATTAGAAAAATATTGAAATGTATTATAATTTTATCAAAATTCATTGAAAAATGATAAAGTTATAGGCATGTAACACACAAACAAAATGATGAGGGATTTTTTTAAGCCATTTATCAACAAAGCCCTAAAAAGATGACATATATCTAAATTAATTGAATACTTATTGCTTACCATAGAAAAAAAGTTACTTTAATAATATAGTAATAAATAGGTAAAAAAAAGCAGTAATTCAGTTAAAAGTAACTATTTGAATTTACTTAAACTTCTTAACTTGTCAATTCTCAACATTTCTAACAAGCAATAAAGTTCAACTTAATCATAAACAAGTAAAATAAAATTATAAAACTAAAAATGATACTTTAAAATTATTAAATAACACTGTATATTTAATTACACTGACCTGTACTGTTCTTTATGTCACTTAAAAATTGATTGTTTTCAGATTCAAGAGCTTTGGAAACATACAGGCAATTAAAGCTTTTAAAACATGTTAAAATAACACAATCGAGATTTTTTATGGATATAACTTCAACTGGTAATAAACTCAAAACTTTATCATTAAGATAATTACCAGATTTCAATTCTTTGAGAAGAACATTTTCCATACCATTAATACTGTTTTTATTAAATTCCTAAAAATATATAAAGAATTACAAATTGTAATTTATTAAATTACAAAATACTTACAATAGAGAAGAGTTTAGTTTCGTTTGATAAGTCTAGAAAGAAATTTTCAATTTCAGTAGTTACTTTTGCATTTGAAGGAACTTTGATTGATACTGATATAGGCAGTTCAGTCTAAAAACAAAAATAGATAGTATTATGTAATTTATTTAATACATACACTATGGGGAAAAATTATTTTTTTGACATACTTTTTCATTTAATTCATCTGAAAGTTCATATATATTATTTGAACATACAATTTCTGTATTTCCAAAATCAAAATATAAAACAAGGATGTCATTATTGCTTTCAATTTTTAATACTTTTGCTCTATAGAATGATTCTTCAATAGGCGAAAAAACTTTAACAATATCTCCAATAGCTAAATTTGTCTTGAGTTTCTTATCTAAATAATAAATCAATATTTTGTAAATAATAAAATATGTAATTTCAAAATACATCATAGACATTCAATAATGTTGGTTTTGTATAAGGTAATAAAACTGGGATACTTGAGATTTACAAATTCAAAATTGCACATGTATTTTTATAAAATATAAATGTGAACAAACAAATTGTTTTTATGTAAAGCTAATATAATGATAATTGTATAATAATGATTAAAATGATTATAAGAGATAAACTAGTTCTGTATTTTTTAACTCATAAGCATATATCATATAAACATAATTTAATATTTTAAATTGGATAATTTATAACGAATAAATAATAGATAATTTACACAAATACAATCATTTAACATGGAATAACTTACCTTTACTTAGCATGGTTTTTTCAATAATATCTAAATTATGTATCACATAAGGAGGATCATCACTTGTAGGATTTTTTATAGCTTTACAAAGATAAATATTTTTAAAATCTTTGAAATAGACGATGATACAATAATCTCCATTCTCCAATGTAATGGGTTGAGAATCAAACATTGCTATACTTTTCATTCCTTTATTTACACAGATATTTGAAATACCTAGTTAATAATAATAAAAAATTAAAATAACAATTTTTTATCATAATGAAGATGACGTATTATTTATAATTGTTATGAATAATAGTATGTTAAAAAATATTAATTCCAAAGCAAAAGGGGTAAGATACAAGATTTGGAAAAAATACAGGTGACAGGTAATTGATACTAATGAATTGATCTTGAATAATTTAAACTAATGTACCATTGCTCAAAAAAATAAAGAAGAAAAAAGGAATTTTAAGTGAAAAAGTGTACATCAGCATAAATTGCTATTTATAATTATCAATGATTTTTTTAGAGAACAAGAACAAAACTCATATTGTTTAATTGAAATTTATTGAATATCCAATTTCATTCAAATTAAATAAATTTTATAACGCTCATAATACAAAATGTTCAAGTATTAATATTGAAATGTTTATGAATTTTCAAGTATAAAAAGTTTTCAGATTTTTGTGATTAAATCACAAAAAACTTTAAAATGAGTTTTAAGATTAACATTTAAATTTCACACTTATAAAACGGAATTATCACAAGAAATTTTCAAAATTTTTGAAAGAGAAATGTGTAATTTTCAATGATATCGGAGTGAAAATCTACTTATTTATTACTAATCTAAGGATTAAGGATATATTTATATTATTTTTCTGAAAATTATAGATTTTAAATTAAAATCATATAGCATTTTTACCATTACAAATTTCTTTTTTTTTCATCGATTCAAGGAATTCAACAAAAATATTTTTCGAATTATCTTTTCTTCTTAATGTCATTTCTTGATATCCACTGGATTCATCAAATTCCTATAAAATATTAAATTACTGGTTAACAAAATCGAGGAATTATAGTCCTTATTACATTGTGAGTTGATGAAAAAAATATCTGATTATGTCAAAAATAGGTATACAATAAATGTTGCCAATTTTTATAATTTTGAAAACAATTGAGAGAATTTCCAAAATTAATTAATTAAAATTTATAAAAAATGTATTATATAGAACCATAGAGTGGAAGTAGTGGTCAGTCACCAATTTTGATTAGATTAACCACTTCTCAACCACTTATTTTTTAAAGGATAATTTCATAATTTGAACAGCACGTCACACTATGAAATTGTATTTCCTTCTTTTGTCATTCATTGAATATAAGGGACTCAATTCTGAATCATTTATAATTTTTTTTTAACATGTTATTTTTATTATTATATATGCACTTACTAAATACAATGGGATTTTTTCAACACTACGAATAAAATTCTGTAAAGCTTCAGAGTTATTTATGGCAGGTTCTTTAATTCCAACTTTCAGTGCCAATCCAGGAATCTATCATAACATATCACATTAGATCACTATATATTTACAAAAACTCTTAACATAATATTTGAAAAAAATTAATTTATCCTTAAACAATGACACAATTATTAGTAAGTGATTGAAAAAGTTTTTTTTTTAAAAATTCAACCATTATCTTATATGGATTATAAAATCAATAGTAATAGAGTATTTTCCATTGACAATTAAAATTTTCATAACTTTTTTTTTTTGGATAAAATTAAATTAAATAATATAAAAAGAACCATTTTATTTTATATATTTTCTCAAAAATTCTTCACACATTTTACTACTGATGTAAGAACTCATACATCCATTAAAGTCTAACATTTTTCAACATGTACATCAATATATAAATATATATATATTACATTTAAACTCATAAGTTTTATTTTTTAAATGGGCTGAAAATGTACTTTACTTAAATATTTATTTATTTATTATACCTATATTTAATATGTTTTAATGTCTAACCTTTGATAAATTGTCAGGTAATTCATAAATAGAATTTGATAAAACAACATTACAAAACCCAAAATCAATATTTTCAACATTTATAGAATCTCCATCAATTTTTTTAATTTTTGCACGATATGTAGAATGCTCAGTAATAACTTTAACAACATCTCTAACTCTAAAATAATATTTTTTGATTTTGGCTAAAAAATAATCATCAAAATATAAAATTTAATTTATCTATTTATAAATATACAAATATTAAATAAACTTACATTGATCGTGGTTAACTTGTACTAACACATCATTAAATAATTTAACATCTTTAATAATATAAATATTAGCCATATCATTAAAATGTTTTAAATAAACCACATCATTGTTTTTAAGTTTATTACAATCATGGTCAACTAAAGGCTTTTTTTCACGTTTTATAGTCACATCATCTTCTAAAATATAAAAAATTTAAGTTAACATATTTCATTTAGAATATATATAATAGAATCAATACACAAAAAAAAATTAATTAATTTTAAAATTACCTGGAATTATGCAATCCTTTACATAACTTAAAATATTTGATCCATTTAGACCTTTCAATATCACTTCTTGTAAGCAGTTTTCAGATGTTTCATCAAATTCCTAATACAAAAAATAACAAATTAAATAACCACAAACTTCATATAAATACAATAAATAATGTCAGCACTTTACCACTTTTTTAAGTTTATGAATTAACAAAATAATACTTTATATTAGCGCCTAATATTTTAATAAAATCCAAACAATAATTTTAAAATTTTAAATTTACAACCCAAAAATTGATAATATTTTATAAAATGAAAATGCTTTTAATCAATATCTATAAATATTTCACAAATATCTTCAGCGTTTAATAAATCATTGTCCAATGTCATTTGATTGCTTCGAAACTATAATATATAAGCTACAAAAGTTAAGAAAAAAACTTTAATTTCAACATAAATTAAAGGAAATTATCATAAGCCGAAATTCACGATATTAAAAATTCTAACACTGCATTGATTACAATACATGATTACAAGATGTGTACGTTTTCATTCTTACAACATAATATTGTGTCGGTTGATATTAGTGAATTTTGACAGTTAAATAAAATATATAAATTTTAAAAAGATACTTTTTTGTTTTTATTTTATTGAATACAAATTATTTTCCTCATTTTTAACTTCTAAAATGAAATGATTAGAAAAACAGTAAAAATAGATAAAATATATTGGTTATTATTGATGTAATAAAATGAGATTAATTATAATTTCATAAACCTATGTTAAAAAGAAATGTTAACATGATGTTAAAAGAATAACAGAACACTAAGTGAAATATACTGACATTGACGACGGGATACCATAAAATCTAAAAGTTAAATGATTTACGTACAATAAATTTAATAAGTTTAAAAAAAAACAGTAATAGAACATTGGTTCCCTAGTGGACAGTATTCATGGGGAAGGGAATGTCGACAAGGACAATTAGCTATTTATTTACTCCAAATAAATATAGAAAGTCTGATAAATTTTTTTTAAAAAAGCAAGTAAAAGAAAAACACTATTTTAATGACTGAAACCAACAAATCAATTATTAAAATTTTTAAATTTAGAAAATTAGGGATCTAACCCTCTTTAAACTTTTTAAAATGTAACTAAATATAAATAAATTATTGTTTGTATGTAAACATTACGTACTATTATAAATGGTGTTTCATTAAGAGCAAAATCATTAAATAACATTTTGACTTCTTTAGTACAATTGTTTACAGTCATTGTTTTCAATCCTACTTTCACAGCTGCTGCAGGCTGAAATTTGAGAAAAATATACATGTTAATTAATAAATACACTATACAGAAATTACTAATTATAAATATTAAACAGATTTTAACAAAAGTAATAACAAAAACACTTTAGGAAATACTTTAAACATTAATATAGAGTAATAAATAAACAAGTGGTTCTCAAAATACCAATTAGATGAGTTCACCACGAAACCAATGATGGGTTAAAAAATAATAATCTAAATAATTATTAAAAATGAAATATGATTAGTATAATATAGTATAAAATAAAATAAATGCCTTTTTTAAATCGTCAGTTATTTCATAAATTGAACTCAATGGGACTGTTTCTATATTTCCATAATCAATGTAGAAAACTTGACAAGTTCCATTTTGATTAACGTGTATGATTTTAGCTCTATATACATCATCAAATTGTGTTGATAACGCTTTAACAATTTCGCCCACAACAGGATGAGCTTTGGGTATTTTATCTAATCATAAATAAAAGATATAAAAGAAATAAGAAATATTAAATATACATTAACATATATAGGTAATTAATATTTTTTTTGTAAAATAAGCTATAAACCCTTCAACATTTTGATTTAAATACAAACATATGAAAACATTGATTCCAAATATCAATGGAATATAAACAAATATTATTATGAAACTATAAAATATATATTGAATCTAACCTGTATTAAGAGTTCTTAAAATGCTTTCATCACACAATTCATATGTATTGTTTTTATTGTTTTTTACCACTTTACTAAGGTATAAACTAGAGAAACTTTCAAATAATTTTATAAAACAATAATCTCCATTTTTTAATAGCGTATCTTTTTTTTTTTCCTGGCCAATTGAGCTATCTCTATTTAAGCTGAAAATAAAAATAATAAATTAACAATGTAAATAATAATCCTGAAAAAATTGATTAAAACATTAATTACCTCGATACAAAATAATCAAGGCCATTAGTCATATTTTGATCACAGGTGACTTTTGAATCACAAGAACTGGAAAATTTTAAAAGGTTTTGTATTACAAATTTGAACTTATTAAAAATGAAAAATAGTATAATATTTAAAATATAACAAAAAAAAAGGAGGATGAGCACATTTGCATATTTATCAATTTGTTCAAATCTTTATAGCTTAAAAAAGATAGACACTTACAGATAATTTAAAATAAAAGAGTGCACTAAGTTTTTCCTTTTTTATAAGCTTTAATTGGATTATTCAATTACAATATATAAATTATTTAAAAACATATTAAACCTAGCATTAGTCAAAACAATCATACACAATCTTATTTCTTGTGGGTTATTTAATTTCTTGTCAATTTATTCTTAAAACCTATACCTTTTTAAAAGGTTATTAAAATTAACTATGTATGGTTACTTATTTATTAAACAATAGAATTATTATTAATTAATTAATCAAAGAATTAACTATTTGCAATTAAAAATTAAGGGTAACAAAAATAAAACTAAATCAGTGCGCTTTTTATCAACTCAATACTAATATCAATTTTCTGATTTCAGTATTCAAAAAGTAAACCAAAAAATTCTGATTCATGAATACTCGTATCAAATGTCTAAATTAAATATCAAAACCCTATATTTAATAAGTACCTGAATAATATAATTCAAGTTCCAATCCCTGATTTTTAATAAAAAATTTAAATATGAAATTTTTGGTACTCGTAATTTTATTATAATTTTGATTTAACCAAAACATTAAATATTTATCAGTAAGTTTCAAAAACTTTATTAAATCCTAACTTTTAAATAATAAAATACATATTTAATAAATAAATATATACATTTCATAACTTACTCTTTTTTTATATCCAATTGTGGTTTTTCATTTTGAGTGTCGTCTGTCACAATAATGTTACTATTAACATCAACAAGAACAAAACCTTCATGCAGCTCCTAGTAATAAAAATGTATTAAATATTAAAACAATGGCATCATAACTACTAAAATTATTTTATTAATATAAGAAGTAAAATTATAATTACGCTCTCAGATAAAAGAGGTTTGACTGATACTTTTGTACTATTCGGTATAAAATTCTTAAATTTGATCGGTAAAGCCTGAAAAACATAATACATATTAGCTTACAATTGTTCAATAAATAAAACAAATTATGATACAATTTAACTTACTAATGGATCATATCCAAAATAATATGGAAGAACAAACAAGTTTTCTAATTTAGTTTCAAAGAAAGAGCATACGTCAATTAATTCAATTATAGTATCTTTAGACTTAAATTCATTATAACTTATTAATTTTGCTCTAAACCTATGCAATTATAGAATACATATTACATAAGTAGATATAAATAACAAAATTGAATTAATATAAATATTGAAAAAGTCTATAGAAGAAACATCTACATATCATAAATTATATATTGTAATTATTAATGTAGAAATAAATAAAATAAAATTTAATTTACCCAATTAAATAATACAAATTTAAATAAAATAGGAAATTTAACAAAAAGTTACCATTCGTCATCAATTTTAACTGCAACTAATTCATTTGCTTTGAACTTTTCAATTTTTAAATAGGGTCCACTTTGTAAAGATATTTGTTCTTTATCTCTTAAATAAGTTTTCCTTTTTTCTTCAGTTGTTGCTATATGCACACCATTTTTGTCAGGTGAAGTTGAAAACAGAATTATCTAAATATAAAAATGTTATTAATTATAGATAATTTACATAAAATAGTAAAAACTAAATAACTGACAGACTTGTAACACAATTTACGTATTCAAACTTAGTATAGAATATATAGTATAAAAACAGATATGTTATAGCTGTATTATTTATATAAATGTAATCAATTCAGAGAAAAAATGAAAAAAATTGCGTGACACAGCGTGTTTATTGTGTTTATATTTGTATATTTGTGTTTATTTAAATTATTTGACTAGTTTGACTCAAGTGGAATTTATGTTAAGATAGTTTTAGTTTAGAAGAGAGTAGGTACAAGTTTAATAATACTATTATATTATATATAATGTAACGTGCCACGCAGGTATCGTAAACAGCTACTTAATCACTCTTCAATCTTATGATGATGCGATGGTATTTCAAATAATGAACAACTCCTAGACACAAAACTATGATTTTGGGTAACTGCCAAACATGTACATAGTTCTCACACATTCATATAATATCATATATGTATGCCTCTATCAAGCCTTCACATAATAATATATTCGATCCATGCTTCTATCATATAACCATAGTGCGATGCTTGCGAGCCAGTGTGAATGGTTTCATATATAGGAACACTAAGCATGCAACATAAAATCTCAGATAAAAAGGTTTCTATAAATTATATAAATAATATTATAGATGACGATATCCATAAAGAGTCAAATAAAAACCGGTATTTTTCAAACTATAGAACATTGGAGAGAGCAGCACCGAGAGATTATCAATTCATGATAACAGTAGCGCGTCCTGGACGAACACGGGACGCGTACCTACGGCAACGCTTAAATTAGTGGTAAAAAAAATGTTCGGCAGTACCCCAGGCGTTTGATTCCGTATCCCGTAGGGGGGACCGGTGTGAAAGCAATAGTACGTGTGATTAATAGATGTCGGTACATACCTCGGTCCACGTGTTTGGATGCATAAGCCCGAACACTCGTCCGGACGACAAAGGGCTGAAAACCATCGTGTCGCGTATTCGCGTGCCGTGCAACGATATCCGACGGGCGGCGAGAGAAACGGAAGTCGAACGGAAAACTTACAAACACCGAAGCATAACTGGGTTCGATCCGAATGAAAACCGTTGGTTCGTAGTCACCGGAGCGACTGACGGGCTCGAGCGTCGCGCGTGAAATGAGAGAATTTCCTCAGTGTTCCGTGAATTTCTGCGACGGTACGTGCGCGCGCGCGACAAGTGCCGAGAACGACGACGACGGTACGCCGAACGTTAACGATTCAAAATGGAGAACGGCGGACGGCGACGGTCACGAGATAAATAAATACGGTCATTCCCACATCCGGTCACGGTCTCAACGATGATTACCGGTGTATAATAAATAAATAACTATTAAACCGTCCAAATTATCAATGACGATATAAACACTGGAAAAAAAAAAAAAAAAAAACGGCACGAAATTTAAAAATATTTTTTCGACTCGCGCGCGGTCACGTGCTGTTGTTATCAGTCTCACGCTAACGTTGCTCCACGCTAACAGTTGTTTACAACAGCGTTTCCCAAAGTGTGTTATCTCGGGACAATCTCGAGCGCTTCGCCCATAGAGTATTATCGCGGAATAATAAACTATTATTAGACTTGATGTACGAGTTTTAAAATACTAAGACACGATAATTTGTTTTATATATTATTTCGAATATATATATATTTCCGTTTTCGCTAAAATTCTTTAAAATCACAAACGTCTGGAAACGCTTTATTACTGGCTCTTTCACTCAGAATCGTTTTTTTTTTTCGAGAGAGAGAGAGCATGGTGCATTTAATATTTTGAAAACGAATTCACAAGTATTAATCGCCCTACCTGAATATTCTTGGCCCGTCTAACGTACTAATTATTTGAAATATAATTTATCAGTGTTAAATCTACAAGAGAAAACTTTTTACATCGTATACAGTGTTTTCCCAAAGGTTTCAACCGACCGAAAATCGAAGACGGTTAGGTATTGTGATCAAACTTGACCTAACTTAAACGATGTATTTTGTAGATTTAACACTCATAAATTATTTCTTATAATTAATACGTTGCACTAATCTCGAATATGTTATTCAACTCCGAAAAAATTCGAATGAAAAATCCGAAAATTTATTTGAAAAAACTGCAAAAAAAATGTGTCCCGTCGACGGGATCGAACCCCCGACCCCAGACGCGAAGATAACAATCCCCGATCTAACATTTCGCGGCCAGACGACAAATCAGTTAGGTTTCGTTAGGTTTCGTTAGGTTTGGTTAGGTTAAATTAAACCTAACACAGATTTGTCATTTTTTCGGCGCGGATTGTCATCTTTGCGCCGGCCAGACGACAAACATGTTAGGTTTCGTTAGGTTTCGTTAGGTTTGGTTAGGTTAAATTAAACCCAACACAGATTTGTCATTTTTTCGGCGCGGATTGTAATCTTCGCGCCGGCCAGACGACAAATATGTTAGGTTAAGTTGGGTTTCGTTAGGTTTGGTTAGGTTAAATTAAACCTAACACTGATTTGTCATTTTTTCGGCGCGGATTGTAATCTTCGCGCCGGCCAGACGACAAATATGTTAGGTTTCGTTAGGTTTGGTTAGGTTAAATTAAACCTAACACAGATTTGTCATTTTTTCCGCGCTGATTGTAATCTTCGCGCCGGCCAGACGACAAATATGTTAGGTTTCGTTAGGTTTCGTTAGGTTTGGTTAGGTTAAATTAAACCTAACACAGATTTGTCATTTTTTCCGCGCGGATTGTAATCTTCGCGCCGGACAGACGACAAATATGTTAGGTTTCGTTAGGTTTCGTTAGGTTTCGTTAGGTTAAATTAAACCTAACAAATTTGTCATTCTGCGGGCGAAATGTTAGACCGCGGATTGTAATCTTCGCGTTTGGGGTCGGGGGTTCGATCCCGTCGACGGGAAACATTTTTTTTGCAATTTTTTCAAATAAATTTTGTATGTAGTTTTTTTTTCTCACTTGATACTTATTATTTTATTACGAGATCACTTCTAGTCGAATTGGTTTTTTATCGCTTTGACAGACTTAAATTAAAGTAAATTAAATATTTACTTCTTATTTAAGTATTGTGTCCGCGCCACAGATGTCCATCAAATTTGATATGTTCCTACTTTTGTCACAAATTTTGAAATTGTATTACAAACTTATAATGGATAATTTAAATGGTGTACTTATGTGGCCTATAGAACAATGCTGTGATGTAATATTTTCTTCTTCATCGGAGGACAGCGCAGATGACAGTGATGAATATGAAGTTTTAGTACAGTGTATTGAAACTAAAATTGCCATACCCCGGTTGCAGAATTATGTTGAAACCATCGTACCTCAATTTAATGATGGCCAATTCAAATCTAACAAATTTTAAAATTTAAAATTTAAAAATCAGTGTTCTTATTACAGCGATAACGATGAACTGATAATAACGAGCTTACGCTGTACTACCGATTTCGTGTGAGCGTTTGTTAGCGCGGAACGATGACGTCACTCAAATTCAGTGACGTCACGGTAGGAGTGTGAGCGCTCACATGTGCCAAGTGGACCGTAATGTAAGCGCTCGTCAGCGCTTAAAAGCGGACAAGTGGAACGCACCCATTATCTATGCCAATTGGTTGAGCTGATTATATTTTATATTTGTTCTGTTGATATGATTTTGAATAAACATAATTTTTCCATCCAAGAAATTTTTGATTTTGATTTTAACATTTATTCTCACAAAGTAATACCATATATAATAATATATTATAAAATCAATGGTAATACTATTATAATGTTCGGTTAAACAGAAATATAACATTTGTACACATAAAAATATGATTTATCTTACATTAAAAAAAAAACCATAACAATCTTATAGGTGGTCATGATTTCTTAAAAATTACAGAGTTTAGAGATGCATAAGATTAAATAAAATTACAAAATTATAAACAGTTCTTGTCACATTAAAGGACATATAGTTTAAATCATTACAATCAAAAGTAATTAACAAATAGAATATAGAAAATGTTTAACATTTATACTTATATTTTATAAAACAATATACACATGAATTGCACATAAACTATGTATATACAATTTAACAATTACATATATTTTTACATATTTTATAACAGATTAACCATTGCAAAACTTATCAATGAACCTACAGAGATGCCGATTCCAAGAAAGGTAATCATCAATGAGCTTGCTACTTCTTGCTCGTGCTTGTCAACAAAACTATAAAAAAATATTTTTTATTTAATCAATAATCAAATTTAGATTTGATGGCCATCACAGAAATATTTAATATTTACTTAGGTATAGAAGTCATTGTGATGTTGGAAACAATTCCATTGGTAAAACCAAATAATGACATGATGACTGCATACCATTGATCATTGTTGATTAACACAGGTAAATAATTTCGAGGATTAGCATTACAGAGCATAATCAAAGGTATAAACATTGTTCTCAAAATCGCTAATACTATAGGTGGCCAAGTGCTATTAACTGGCTGAAATAAAATAATAATTAATACTATTAATATACAATTTATAACACAACACATGATTTCAAAGATTACTTATTATTAAAAATTGCAACGATACAAGTAATATTGTATCACATACAAAATAATCAATAATAATATTAAAAAGGCTATGAAAATAAACATATGGAATAAATGAATAAAATGGTAAAATAAATTATCAATGGTCATCAATAAATTTTAAATACAAAGCAAAACAAACAAAAAAATATAATATCTTAAATCTGATATTGAAACTTTTAAAGTATCTGGCTTAAAATACAGGTTTTATATTTCATATAATTACAATAGACAAAGGAATAGTTTATTAGTATTGACACTTAAAGAGACAATATTATGTTTAAAGTTTGGCTGGAAACACCATAGTGATATTAAAAGAATATAAATTGAATAAAACAACCATATTTTCTGGCGTATAAAACTAAAATATATTCGTAGGTCTGAAAAAAAACTTTTTTTAAGGATTTTTAAAATGTATAGGTGACTAATGACAATGTAACCATTCTAGTAACATTCTGTCTAAGTGAAGAAAATTGTAATTGCGATTGAAATTAATATATGATTAATAAGTAATACAAATCAACTAATAATTACCAATTTTATAAGGTTTGACATCACTCTTCCCAAAAAGTCACATGTACTGAACAGTAAATAAACTATTACTGGCAAGAAAAATGTATCTACAAAATAAATCTACATATTAATATATTAATATATAAAAATTAATAAAAAAATAAATATTTTCTTAAATACTTACTTGTCCATGGAGTATGCTCTTTATTCACAGAAGTTATAAGTACTGCAACTGCTGGATAAACAGACATAGTGACTATAAAATTGTAACATGTGCTCATACCCAATTTCCATATCTATTAAAGAATCAAATATCAATAATGAACACATTTGTTTATATTTATATTATATAATATCAACAAGCAATATGTATTATATTATAATACATAATATTGCTTGTTGATAGTATTAACTTTAAATTGCTACAAACTGTGAATAATAAACCAAAAGCTCTCCAATAATAAACACAGATAAACAATTAATGTGTTTACATTTCAAATGTTAGAGGTGCTGAAATAAATACTAACCAAACACGAATCATCATTAACAATCAAATAACATTTATGTGCAATTAGACAATAGAAAGATAGGATTAAATAAGTCCTATTAAACCAAGTTGAGAAAATGAGATAAAAATAGGGCAATCTGATTAAATACAGTTTAGAAAATCTTCACACTGATTAGATCAATAATATTTGAGCAATCTAACGTTTAATATTATTTGGATTTATTTTTCCAAATATTGTATTAACATGTCAAATTTGTATTTTAAGACCAGTTTTTTCTTAAATAAATTTATCATAATAAATTATTAAATATAAACATATATGTTATTTAATTGTCATTGTTTTGACCATACATATAGCCAGAGATTATGAACACAACAAAATTATGGATTCCTCATTTGTAAAATTTTAAAAAGTTACTATCATTTCATAAGTAATAATTTTAAGCTAAAGAAATTACCTTCTTTAAAACAACATAGTTATCAACTGGAAGTATTTGTTCGGAATCGAGCAAAGAATATTGTGTAGAAGACGAACGTCCAATCCATGTACTAGCAGGTATGTCTTTAACATAATATTCGTATATATCCTGTAAAGTAAAAAATATTTTAAAAATAATATAAAATTAATATTTTTGTATTCGTCTTGTATGCGTGGAGTAATATTAAAATAGTTATCATCCATTCCTTAAGATTTGAGTTAGTAAAAAAATAAATTAGATATTTTGTGGAATAGCTCAACTCATATAACGAGTACAAAAATTAAATAAATCTAATTTATAAATTTAAATTTTTAAAAAGTGCAAAAATAAGTGATATTTTTTAGTTAATATATTAAAATTGGTTAGTAATATGTAGCTACATATTATCCATAAGTTGAAGCTAACCCAGCTGTAGTAATATAATTCCAAAAGGTATAATTCAATTGTTAGCCAAATAATCACAACAGTAAAAATTTAGTAATTAACAATTACTTGTACAATTAAAATTTCAGAAGTGTAACTGTGCAATTGCATTTTTGTAAATACCCGTAGTTATATTACAATGTTATGTTAGCATATCTACTTGAAATATAGAAAATATGTGATAGTATAACACTGATAAAAAACATTGGTCATAATGAAATAACAAATTATTTACTTTGAATTATCCCTTTATATGGTCTTCTACCTAGACTTTCTTGCTTAAATCTGCCCCACTGAATATCATGTAAAAATGTCAGTAGGTAACATATAAAACGAATACTATAATATAAAACTATAATAGATTAAAATATACTTACTGTTTTAACTAAAATAGCATACAGAACAAGGGATAATAAAATAAATAAATCAGCAAATAAGAAATAAACAAAAGCACTGTGGACAGAAGATGCACCCCACCACAGAGCTAATATTTGAGCCAATGCAGCAACAATGCCTCCTAATGCTTGCCCGCTCACAGTTGCTGTCATATAGTTGGTGTCAAAGTAGCTAACTAAACTGAACACGGCTCCTTGCATAATAGAGCTTCCAACTAAAAGTATAAATTTAAAGGTCGATCAAAACTTTTATTCAATGTAAAAATAATGAAAACTAAACTTACTGTTTAAAAAAATTACTGTTCCTAATGTGATAATAAAGAACAACACTTGCCACGAATCAGAATTCAAATTGACTAAAACTGTAGTGGTCGTGAACAAAATGAGCATCAACATTAATGAACTGAGCATTCGAAAATGAATTGACATCCTAAAAATATTAAGATATAATATATAAACAACTTAATTATATCAAAATGTATAGATAAATTTTTTTTCTTACTTATTTGCTAAGAATGTATTACATAATAGAGTCAATGTACTAGGAACAGATGCAGCAATAGTAAGAAATGGAGTAAAGTTTGCTTGGAGTTTTGAACGATTCTCTTCATTATTTAGGAAGAGTAAATTTAATGAGGTGTCATTTGGCAATGCTCGTAATTTATACATCCAGTACTTAAAATAAAAAAAAAAACAAAATTAATTAGATATACAAACATTAAAGTAAATAAAAAGAATAATCTTCTAACATAATTAAATACTTACATCATTTGCAGTGATAAAGAAGTACCAAGGCAGAAGAAGACAAGTACCAAGTACATAAAAAATGATAAGTCCAAAGTAGTACCTGAAACATAATTCAAATTTCATGGTATAGATTAAGTATGGTAATTGTTTTAGTTAAAACAATACAAGTACATTCTTAAAGTTATAATTTATTCAATGAAATCAAATTAATTTTAAGAAATACATTTAACCATTAGGTTAAAACCTACCTATACAGTTTACATTTAATTTTAATATTATTGTACAGGATTATAATGAAGACTTTGAAATGGAATCCTGTCCTTAAATTATTCATAGATTACCTGTCTGGTGGTTTTGTAGGCGTAGAATCACATGTATTAACTATTATATCATCAACATTTTTGTCCAATACTTCAGGAAACTCATATAATCCATTGTTCATTGTGACTCCAAATATTTGAGGGTTTTGTTGGTCCATTTTTGATGCACTTAAAAAGCTAAAATATAGTAAATATCAGTTTTTATTTATTATAAGAGGCATAACAAAACCTACATATCTATTTAACAAATGTAAACTTTCATTCGATCATTATATACTTTCCTTATGTAACGATTAATTAATGATCAAAAATGAATTCAAATAAAAATAATAATAATAATAATAATAATAATAATAATGAAAACATCTAATTTAATTCATGGTAATTAATGTGATTTAGATTACTTACTGGCTATCCAAGAGAACAAAACAAGTATCAACATTGTTAATATGATTCTTATTTTTAAATGCTGAGTGACAAATTTACTATTTAGCACTTGTGTGACATTAAAAATAGTTTAATCGATTCAAAGTAAACAATAATCAATAAATGTTAGCATTAATGAGTGTAATTTAGATTCACACTACCATTGACTTTAAACACTATAAACATACTGTTTTTATAGCATTTACAATCAACGACACTACATGTTATTTTTCAACAAAAGAACAAAAATTACATAAACAAATATAATAGCATGTAAATAAACAATAATAATTGCGTTTCAAAGATCAATATTCAATACAATAGATTTAACAAGGTATCAGTGACAAAAATGTTAACTGTGTTATGAATCGGACGATAATAAACAATGATAAGTTGATAACTAGTATCATTTTCCTCGGTTACATATAACAGCGGTATTCGTGTTCTGATATTCCTAATTATAGTCACAGACATTATTATAAAATTTACCAAATTATTCAAATTTTCGTAATGTAACATTTGTACAAAAAGAAATTCAGTAAAGTTGTATGCAACACAGAATAAGCAAAGTAGTGTTCAACTAATATTTTTGCGAATGTCGCTGGCGATGGCGTCACGGAGGAAGCAACAATAACAAACTTGCCAGGGTATGATTACAGGATGCATCCAGGAATTACGAAAACATTTTCTTGAGAAAGTCTAGCGACTTTGTAGTAAAATAATGCGGTTTAATAATGCAATATTCTGAGTAAACATTTTCTGTAGTCAAGAACGCTGTAATTATCACATTATATCGAACAAATACTAATTTATCTATAGTAATTAGTAAGTAGGTAACTCAATAAAAACACAAATTAAAAATATACGAATACGTGCTGCATAATCAAAGTAAAGTTTCGTATTTTCTATTCTTGTCTAACAACATCATTATGCTATTGATAACAAATCCTGTTCCAAGCGTAATATGTAGACCACCGATGAACAAAAACTGAAACGAAATACAAAAACGAAAAGTCAGCTTACACGTTATATTATAGTATCAATGTATCATTAGTATCTAATGTGGAGTTGAAGTATTACATTATTATTAAGTTAGTATTGTATTATACTAGGTTTTCAACTTACACGCCCGGGAACAGTTATATTCATAAAATTAATCTGTATCAAGAAGAACGTCATTATACAGACAGTTGTTAAAGATGAAATAAAATTAAATCCCAGAACGAGACAATAACATTGACTCATTAGATGTTTTGAAATTTCGGATCTGAGGACAGAAAAAAAAAAAGTTAATATTAAATGTCATTAATAATAATAATAATAATTAAGAATAGTTTTAAATTTACATTTATCTACTTATCATTTTACATTATTAATTTAGTAAATTAACATATATATATATAAATAAAACAAAATATTGACATTTTTATGACACCAAATCAATATAATTGATTCCTTACATTTAAGTAATATGTCATTGTTAAAGAAATTCTGTATTTTCCTCTGTTATTTATAAGTTTTAGAGGTTTTAAATGGTACTAAAAAAAAAATTGTAAAATATATATTATAATATACTTACATAAGTAACACAAAATAGGCTTGAAACACAATACAAAATAATATGTACCATAAATAGACAAGTATTAAATGGCTATGAAAGTAACACAATATCATAAGAATACCCATGAGAAAAGAACTGAATGCAGTATACATGTCGCCGTAATGGGCCCAGTCTAATCGCACTTTGCCAATTTGGTACGCTGATATACCTCCTGTAAGTATAAATTTGTCAATAGATTTGTTTATTTTAATTGCAACAAAAGATCATTAATATAGCAGCAACTAAAACGGTTTTATTTTATATTACTCTCATAATTTTAATTTTAATTCGAAAAAGAGCTTGAAAGTTCAATACGAATTTCCTCATACATTGATCTGCCTTGTGTACAAAAGTCTTAAAAATCTATAATCACGACATTTTTTTTAGCTTTGCGTCGTCGTTTCTCAAAATCATACATACCTAAGTCAACCAAGATTCAAAGATAATCGGCATTTTTCAGTTTTTATTATAATATTTTAATAAAACAACTAACCACAAACTGTAGCTATTGCCTCTGCAAATCCGTTTTTCAAGATATCGTGATTACCCGGGCTTTTGACGATGTATGAATACAATACATTCGAGTTTCCTAAAACCTGTAACAAAATATACCTACCACTATTTAATATTGTACATCGTTAATAATGCTAAGAACAATAATTACCCGTGCACTACATTTTATTATTTAGTTCTCCCACATTGCTATAAATAAAAAATGTTCGATTGACAATTAAAAAAAAAATCAAATGCCTAATAATTTAATAAATTAATAAAGAAATAAAAAAAAATGAATGAATCAATGGACACCAAGACACTGAATTAAATCCAACGAATTAGACAATGTTATCAATTTATAACAATTCCTATTGACTACATTACAATTTATTGACAATTTAGAAGTGATGGAAAATATAAATAAGAATGTACCTACCATAAGGTATGCGGCCATTGATATCACATATGATAAACTTCTTTTTCGTACAACGGAATGAGAGTATGAAGTTTTGAAGTTTATCCACATTTCTTTCAAAATATCTACTATTCTATTGCGATCTTTATCCAGCAGACGAGTATCTATATACAAAAATGTATATAAAAAAAAATACAAGAAAACATTAAATAAAATTACATAGTACATAATTTATAATAATTTGCGACATAAACTGCAGTCTAATTATCAAGAACTATCGTGTTTTTATTCATTTATTACATTGAACTAATAAGTAATATTGTATTTCCTAAATAAATTGTTTGGTAGGAAGATTTCAAATAACTTCAAATGTTAACTAAACTAAAACTAAAATATATTAATATTATATTATATAGAAATTACGATTTTCGACATGTTGTTTTTTGTCAATACTCTACCATGTTGTTTTTTTTTCGTAGAGCTCGCTTTAGTACTCGCAGCACCGTTATTACAAAGCAAGGACTTTTCGTTTGGCACTTTCTCGTCGGGATAATTATCTTTCCGTACGACCGGTGAAAATAAACAAGCCCAGATTACAGCCAAAAACATAGCTAGAAAGATATTTAACATAAACGTATGTTTGAACGCTTAAACCGAGCCTGGGTAATAGGCACGTATATTATAGTATATTGTAGTTAAAATCTACAGATATTTAAAGGGTGTTTTCATTATTTTTCTCAATTAAATTTATTGTATTTGTATTATGTTTAATTGTTTGTGTAATAATGTTGAATAATAAAAAATATATTTTACGAAAATAATTTAATAGTCTCTGAATGATTTCAAAGAACAATCGGGTTTTCCTTTCTACAGGAAATGACACCCATACTGTCGTTTTTTAAATACTAATTTTTTTATGTCTGAAAATCCGGCGACAATACAAAAATAATTCAATGCCTATTTAAAAACGTACAAATGAAAAATAATATAAATCATTATAATTACTGAAAACGTTGCAGTACGGCAAGACAGTGTAAACCTGTCCAGTAGCATTCACTATGATTTGAGCTAACATGTCTCCCGTGACTTTACCGAATTGAACGCCAGTGATGGCGATACCAGAGGCCATCTGAAACCGTGACGTGTCTTCGATTTGGGCGTACATATAACTGAATACCAATACAGAAGAACTGGACATTCCCCCTATGCCTACCGCGGCCAACTATATTCGGGATAAATATTCACATGAATGATAATGGCGCATCTATATAAGGAATTTATAATGGCATTTACTATATTATCAAGGCAATTACTATAGTTGTTGTATACTTACCCTAAACTGCGGGCCCAACAAACCCGTCATGAGGAAATAGCTGAAACACGACCAAACAGTCAAGAATATGATGTTAGCTTTGTACAGGAGATAGTCAGAAGTGATCAACATTATCATCGACACGAATAGCGCTGAATACGATTTGATTATTTCTATTACACTTGCCACCTGTAAAAATGTATAAAATATATTACTATATTAGGTATATCTATTGCTATAGATCACGGCTATCTGGACATTAAATAATATTTGTATTTTTTCTTTTATTAAATAATCATCATAAGTTACATAGACGCATTAACAAATTTGTTTACATGATTATTATCTACCTCATTTAAACTAAAAGCTTGAACTTAAGGTAGAGAGTAATACATTAATTATTAAAAAAATTATATATCTGTTATTGTAATGAACGAAATATACAGAAATAAGATATTAATAAAAATTATTCAATTTAAAATAGTCTAAAAACAGAATAAATTATTATGAAAATGATGTAAAATATCATCTTAGAAATTAAACTAACTGTGAGAACAATCAACTATATACAATTTTTTTAATATTATTTTTAATCTGACGGTGCGTCAGATTTTAAGTGTAAGTATGAATTTATATATCAGAAGACATCACTGAGGAATTTAAAATAAGTAAATAATAAATATGCTGTGTGTGTAATAATTGAATAAATAAATATAATAATAGTATAGACGTTACAAATGTATATAATTACCTCGGCGAGAGGGACGTTCGCGTCTGGTCCCGTGAGATAAGCCGTCATGTACGGTTCCAGTGGCCGCAGTTCCATTAAAAACAAATAAATGGCAACCATATATGATATTTTCTTCCATCTTTCCATGGCTATAATATCGCGTGAACGATGTGAAATCACAAACAATATTCAAAATTATTAATGTAGTTGTTTTTTTTTTTTTTTTTATAATGTAAATTTAAAATGTTATTGTAGCACGTGTATCTACAAGTAAATATTAGATATCTATGATATATTTTACGATATTTGAGTTGTTTTTCAGTAATTGCAGGAGTAATATTAAGTCGGTACCTATCGAGTTGTTGCACGCTATAATATTATAATGAGCTTATATTGAAGCCCGATGATGAGAGAATCTGATAAATATTCCACGCTGTTTTACTATTGTATCTATAATTATCTACCTAATAAAATATGATGATTAAAGTTTTTTAATAGTTGTGCATGTATTTGTAGAGGACGTGGAACGCACATCTACGAGTTCACGCTAATGTAATTTAATGATAAATGATAATATGAGCGTACCTAGTTATAATACGAGTATATATTGTGTTGATTATGCTATATGATGTATGGGATATGCGCCGCGCCGCACTGAACGAAAAACCAGTCTGCGAAATTAATAGTTATTCTCTTTCCTATAGGTCTATATTCCATACTATAACTAAGCACTATTATATAACATTCGTCAATAAAAAATTGTTGATAAAATTTGTACCTATATGTACAGTGGCGTATTTAGGATTCCGCGCGTTGGCAATGGGCAAATTATTTACGTTTTGCCACCCCGATTTATTTTGTAATGACAATACAAAACGTAATAACAATAGTTTGATTTCAATGTTTCATTAAAGTTACATTTCATAAATTATTTGTTTTAAAATAAATATTACTCAGTACCTATTTCGAAAACATTCAGTTGATTGACACAAATCGACAACAATTAGTAGGCAAGTAATTAGATTGGTATTAACAGTTTGCATGAACTTCCGGCTAGTTCCGTTTAAACCTCTAATTAAAATGTCTGTCCTAAAAAACTGTCACGAGCGTATAGTCTTGATTCGTAACAACTCCGAATAACCAGTTAAAAAATCATATTAAAAAAAAATAAATACTCATCATTTATCACCCCTTGTTATTTCCAAAACGTAGGCGCGAGGAGCAAACAATCCTACGACCCTTACCTAAATACGACACTGTAATAATATGTACATTACTAATTATATTATACCTTGGATCTGCACTCTGCAGTAAGTCTGCAGCGCGAAGGCATACAGTCACTGGCATTGTTAGGGAATAGATAAATATATATGAAAATACTAGAGTCTAGAATTAATGTTCAAACAATTATTTTTTAATACGTACACATTTTTTTGGAAAGCGGTGATTAGGTATTTGTATAGACATTTAATCGATGGGCGTTCAGTCATCAAACATGTTACTTTTTCACACATCAATTTCAAGTTCAAATTGTTCACACCTGTAAGTATAAATCATTAAGATAGATAACAATTAATTAATATGATATATTATTTTTTAAGGAACTGATACCATTAGATAAGCTTATGTGTATCCACATCAAATCCATAGCCCCACAGGTCATTCATTATGACCTATTACACGTAATAGGTATATAAAACTCTACAGGTGGGTGTAATATGGACTCAATCAATAATTGTAATATTGTATGTAATACTCACGCAATAAATAGGCATTAGAATAATATAATATGTCTTGTTGCTGATTGCTTATCGTGAGTAGTTACCTAAGAGTTTGGAATGAGTCTGACTAAATTCCGATTGTTTTGTAACTATTAATCTTATCAAACTTATCAATATGATCCAATTGATTATTCAGTATGTTTCGCCATTAGTTTATATGACTTTTAAACGTTCTTAAAGGTCCATGTTGATATCGAGCAATTCTTAGCAAAGCTTTTTTTCAAATTAATTTTTAATTTTCCCATTCCAGGTTCAAAACCCAAACTATTGATGAACAATGTCACTTGCAGATGACCCATGTTCAAAACTTTTCTTTATTGTTTACTTAGTATTTGATTGTTTTCTGCGTTTCGTGTTCAAAGTTTGTAATAATATACAAACGAGGTCCATAAACTATCAGACAACCTAGCTGATCAAATAACCTAGTTTAATTCGATGCAATACTCTTGTCAAAACACGATTTATTTTTTATTTTTATTGAGATGATTTAAATTGATTGAAACGATTCAGTACACTTTTATAAACTATAAATAAATAGTCGAAGAGACCATACGAACACAATAGTTATATCATAACAATATATAAGCAACATTATTTGTGCCAATATACTAATTCAGTTAATTATCTATGATAACTAAACAATATCACGTATCAATAAAATGACGTCACAAAAACGTGCTATATAATCAAAGTAACGTTTCGTATTTACTATCCTTGACTAAAAACATGCTATTGATCAAGAATCCTGCTCCAAATACAACGAGTATACCGCCGATGAACAGAAACTGAAAATAAATATACGTGTATATACACAAAATTAGTTATATTAAAATTTATAATGAGTAATCGAATGTAAAATATTATTATTAAATATTATATTAGGTTTTCAACTTACCCGCCCAGGGACAGTTATATCCATAAAATTCATTTGTACCAAGAAAAACATCATAGTACAGACCGTTATTAATGATACAATATAATTAAATTCCAAAACAAGACAGTAACATTGACTCTTCAGACGTTTTGAAATTTCGGATCTGAGGACACAAAAAAAATGTATTTAAAATAAATAGTTAAAACATAGAAGAGCTAGCACGAGCCATTCCGATAAAATAATCAGACCTAATCATTCTGGGCCACTCTTACATAAATCTAGTATATACACCTAAGATTGCGATTCTTTAAGAGTAAAATGTTATTGGTTATTGTAAATCAGAACTATTTAATAGTAAATTAATACATAAAATGTACTCATATAGGTATATAGAAATTAAATAAATACTTCAATACATTTTTATACCATAAAATCACTAAATGACTCGTTATTTTTAAGTAGGTAGTATCGAATCAATAAGTAATTCATTGTTAAAAAACTTTAATATTTTTTATGTAAGTTTTAAATGATGCGAAAAAAAAATTTTAACGATTAAATTTATAATAAAATATATACTACAATATACTCACATAATTATCACAGAAAAAGCTTGATTCACTATATAGAATAATATGTACCATAAATAGACAAGTATCAAATGGCTATGAAAGTAACACAATATCATAAGAATACCCATGAGAAAAGAACTGAATGCAGTATACATGTCGCCGTAATGGGCCCAGTCTAATCGCACTTTGCCAATTTGGTACGCTGATATACCTCCTGTAAGTATAAATTAGTCAATAGATTTGTTTATTTTAATTGCAACAAAAGATCATTAATATAGCAGCAACTAAAACGGTTTTATTTTATATTACTCTCATAATTTTAATTTTAATTCGAAAAAGAGCTTGAAAGTTCAATACGAATTTCCTCATACATTGATCTGCCTTGTGTACAAGTCTTAAAAATCTATAATCATGACATTTTTTTTAGCTTTGCGTCGTCGTTTCTCGAAATCATACTTACCTAAGTCAACCAAGATTCAAAGATAATCGGCATTGTTCAGTTTTTATTATAATATTTTTATGAAACCACTAACCACACACAGTTGCTATTGCTTCTGCGAATCCGTTATTCAAGACATCGTGATTACCCTGGCTTTTGACAACGTATGAATACAATACGTCCATGTTTTGTAAAATCTGTAACAAATTATACTTATCTGCTATCATTATTTAGGTAGTAGGTACATCGTTAATATTGCTACGAACAGCAATTAACTGTACATTCATGTTTATTAACATTAATTAAATTCTTCCACATTGAAGTAAGTAATAATTGTACGATTGACAATTCAGCAAACGTACAAATATCTGATAATAATGAATGTAAAAAAATAACAAAGTACAACGGGACACTGAATTAAATTGAATGAATTCGATAATTATTGTTTCAATTTTTACAATAACTATAGAATACAATCCCATTGATTATTGGTTGACTATTTAGAAGCGATAGAAAATCTAAATAAGAATATACACTACATGTACCATAACGTATGCAGCCATTGTTATCACGTAAGATAAACTTCTTTTCTGTATGACTGGATTAGAGTACGTAGTTTTGAAATTCATCCACAATTCTTTTATAACGTGTACTATTCTATTCCGATTGTTATGGTATAGACTCGTATCTGTGAAAAAATTCAAGAAAACAGTAAATAATAGTATAAATTTATATAATCATCTACATTATATAAAGGGTGAAACTAGAAAAATTCGCCTGGCCGGAACCGATGGAGCTTTGAGTATGAAATTTGGTCAGCAGTTTCGTTTTATATAATATATAAAAATCGTTAAAATTATTAATACAATTGTTTTGGCATTTTTATGATCGGACCCGACAAGAAGAAGAATAAGAATAAGAATTTTTTATACTTAACCCCGGCAAAGACTGGTATGTTCAGCTATCTAGAATATATTATTGCATCGTGTTGGTAATATTTATAATATTATCATTATATAAAGAAATATCAATTTTTCTATAGGTAGTTTTTTGTCAATATTGTACCGTGTTGTTTTTTATCCGTAGTATTCGCTTTAGTACTTCTTGTTGCATCGTCTTTACAAATCAAGGAGTTTTCGTTTGGCGAATAGACGTCAGGATAGTTATCTTTTTGTACGACCGGTGGAAATGTACAAACACAAATTACAGCCAAAAACATAGCTAGAAAGAAATTAAACATAAATCATACGGCGTTTACAAAGTAAGCCTTTTTGAGAAGGTAATAATAATTATAAACCTAATAATTATCAATATCTAAAAGGTTGTTTTTCATAGTTTTACTAATTTAATTTATTATATTCATATTGTTTTTAAATTATTTGTATAATAATATTGAATAAAAAACAGATAATACAAAAATAATAGTTTCAGTTATTTCATAGAACAATCGGTTCTCCTTTCAACAGGAAATGATACCTAGTGTCGTTTTTTAAAAAACCAATTTTTTTATACCCGAAAATCTGTCAACAATACAAAAATAATTTAATACCTATGTAAAAACGTACAAATGAAAAATATTATAAATCATTATAATTACTGAAAACGTTGCAGTACGGCAAGGCAGTGTAAACCTGTCCAGTAGCATTCACTATGATTTGAGCTAACATGTCTCCTGTGACTCTACCGAATTGCATGCCGGTGATGGCGATTCCAGAGGCCATCTGAAATCGTGACGTGTCTTCGATTTGAGCAAACATATAACTGAATACCAGTACAGAGGCACTATACATTCCTCCAATGCCTACCGTGGCCAACTATAATTGGGATAAATATTCACATAAATGACAACAATAGGCGCTTATATGTATAGGCGTTATCAATGCGATTACTATATAGATATAGTAAGTTGTCGTGCACTCACCCTATACTGCGGGCCCAACAAACCCGTCATGAGGAAATAGCTGAGACACGACCAAACGGTCAAGAATATGATGTTAGCTTTGTACAGGAGATAGTCAGAAGTGATCAACATTATCAACGACACGAATAGCGCTGAATACGATTTGATTACCTCGATTGCATTTGCCACCTATTAAAATCGAATACATAATACTATAATGAAATTACCAATTTCAGTAGATTATTGTTTATAGTCTCATCATTGAAGTCTATATAATGTGTTTACGGTTTTAGGGTAACACTAAAATATTTCGACCGGATCAGTGGCGTACTTACGAGGAGGGGTCGAGCCCCTCTCTAGAACCAAAAAAAAAAAAAAAATTATGAAATTATATTATAATACATTAATTGTTTCATTGTTAGATACGCTCTGAACTTTAGAGTGAAAATATAATTTATTATTGTATTATTTTTACTATTAAAATATGTATATTCGTATGAAAACCAGATCGAACTTGAAAGTACGCCACTGGACCGGATTACATTTATAAATTACAAGATTATTGCGCACGCACGCACCGATAAGGTAGAAATTTTAAAAATCATCTAAAAATATGTAATACGGTATCCCATAAGTCTCCTCCAAAGTGTATTTCAATACAAGATGATCCGTTCGAAATATTTAGTTAAATATTATATATAAATAATAGACTATTCTATATTGTCGATGTTATAAATGAATACATAATTACCTCGGAGAAAGGAACGTTCGCGTCTGGTCCCGTGAGATAAGCCGTCATGTACGGTTCCAGTGGTCGCAGTTCGGTTAAAAACAAATAAATGGCAACCATATATGATATTTTCTTCCATCTTTCCATGGCTATAATAACGCGCGAACGATACGAAATCACGAACAATATTCAAAATTATTATTATTTTTTAAATTTAAATTTTAAAATACAAATAAAAGTAATTATCAGGTACCTCTCATATATTCTGCGATGGCATTCGAGCTGTGTTACAAAAGTTCTATTAATTCGGTACCTTCCTATAATGATTTATAATCTATAATATTATCGAAGCGCTATGAAAAAAACTAGATAAATAATATGTCAAGTTACATAATAAAATGTGATGATCGGAGTTTTTTTTCAATAAATCTGCTCGTTTAATTGATTTTAAACGAGACGTGCGAAACGTACACTTACTATAGTGCACGCGAAAATATTTATTTTTTTTATGATATAAATAATAATTCAACTGTTTTTATAATTAATGTGACGATTATGGTACATGATAATTACTGTGAGCGAAATGAGTAGCTATTCTCTTTCGGAACAGAGTATAATATCTACATCGATATTAAAATCAAGTACTATTATATTATAATATCTGTCACTAAAAAAATTTTGATAAGATTTATACTATCTATGTATTTAGGATTCCGTTGGCAAAGGGGCTATTTACATTTTTCATTCCAATTTGTTTTGTGTTTTAATGACTATAAAAAAATTACATACCTAAATAATAATAGTTTGATTTCAATATTTCATGATGACTATCTATTATAAATCATTTGTTTCAAAATAAATATTTCTCAGTATTCACAGTTTGGAGTTTATCAATAGTTTCGTTTGAGCTCCAGCTAAAATGTGTCCTAAAAAAAAGTAAAGAAGTGCCATGAGTGCAGTCACGACTATGTGCATAATACTATTGGTACACAGTGTACCGCCTACTCGACTAATACACAATACACATATGTATGTAATACGAATGCAATAAACAAGCATTAGAATTATATAACATGTCTTATTGTTAATTACTCATGGGGATCAATTAGTTTGTTATGAGTACTGGTATTCTGAAACGGATTGAATTTTAATTATTTTGTAACAGTGACAGACCGGGAGGTATTCGGCCCAGTATTCTACTATAATAAATGGTTCAAAAATAATAATATTAATAATAAGTAATTACACTTTATGTAAATAATAGTAATTATTTGTTTGTATCTAATTAGGCTAGTTGTCTGTATTTTTATAAAAATAAATAAATATTATATATTATTCGTTATCAATACCTACAGGTTAGGTTTTAACATTTTTTATAATAATATTTAACGAACAAAATAAAATTTATGATACCTAATAATTAAAATAGATACTATAATAATTTATTGTACACTATATAAATTGGAATTCTTAATATTTTGATCATAACTCTGACATCAATAGCTCTTAACTATTTCAAGTATATCTTTAAATTAAATTTCTTCTAAAAATGTTTTTTCGACACACATAAGGAAAAATGCTTCTAAGTGTTCATTGCCAAGAGAAGAATGTAAACGGTTTTTAATTATTTTTTTGATTTATTGAAAATACGTTCAGAATTGACCTGACTAAATAGTGTTAATATGAATTTTAAAGTAGTAAAAAGATTAGCATTAACTGCTTGGGGAGTGTGTGAATAAAGAGAATAAAGTAATTCATGAACACACAAAATACAAGAATTAATATTATTATTTATAGTTATTAATTATTTATGACTTATTATTATTTATTTAATAACAAACTATAGATGGATAAACAAAGTAAAATAAAGTTAAGCTTAAAATATTATAGTAATTCTTTTTATTATTTATGAGTATGTATTAACCTACAACAATATTTTATTTTAATGTTATACGCCTAACATACTTATAAAATTATAATCTAAAAATATTAAGTTATCTATACCTGAAGTGTTTTTTATTTTATAATTCTTAACGATCTTGGTCAAATCATATTATGAATCATCATTGTCTTCATTCTTATTGTCATGGTATATATTATATTAATGGATTTCATGTTTAGATCAGTTCTATCATTAGGAAAACTATTGGAACTTACTGATATTCAAATAAGCTGATGCAGTACCATATTCTACCTAATGCAATAAAATATTATATTAGAATAACTTATATATAGGTATAGATAAACGTCATCATCAACTGTTAATACAAGATTTAATAAATTAAAAACATGACAGTAAACAATCTCACACCTATGAATAAAACATTAAGTTTAAAATGGTAATAGGTAATAAACTAATAGTGAGTAGCATCAATTTACTTTGAAATTCATATTTTCTTTAAAATTGTAATAATTTTAATACAATTTTCTAAGCGATTATGAAGTTCAACAAAAACAGTTATGAGTATGTAAAATATTAATATTTTAAACTAACTTAAAAATTTAAATACTGTAAAAACACAGATAATGTTCTTACCTTTAAGTTTGATAATACGTCATTACAATTACAAAGTATTTTTGCGAAAATAATATACTTAATGTTTTTTACTATTTTATACTTCACAAATTTTAATACACACATTTTCAGGAATAACGAGTGTTGCTTGTGTTGTTATTGAGTACATAATAATACTGTAAAAACAATTTAACTGTTGAAATAGTTTTCAATCTCCTCTGTAATAAAACTTAATGTTTTAGTCATTGTAGTTATTTAAAAAACAATTAAAAAAAAAAAATTATCAGTGCACATTTCCAGAAGTATTGTGTTTGATAAAATAAAATATTTATTTATTCCATTTTCTACATTTTAGTGCTGTTTATACTCACTATACACACAAGAAAACAAAAATATATTAAAACCAACAGATATAATGAATCAAGTATATTAAGTCTTGAGATTGTTACAAAATGTATGTACATGGCATTTAACATTTTTGGTTTTCCTTAATAAATATATTACAAAATAATGTAGTAAAAAAAGTAATTATATAATTTCAAACATATATTTGTTACCCATTAAACAAGCGAAGTTTCAAAATCCATACTAAAATCTGCACCTCTCAGGCAATTCTCAAATCCTATTTTCATAATAAACTGCCACACATTATTGGAATGGAAGTTTTCTAGTTCTTCTGCACACAATAACCAGTCCAAGGACGGTAAGAAATCTAACAGACCTTTTTCGTACACAAGAGATAATACCTTGAAAAATAAGAGTTTGCTCACAAACTCTATAGGATCATCAATTTCTTGATCGTGCAGAGGATATTTTAATGTTTCTCTTAATATTATTTCGCACCACAAATGACGAGTGAACATTTCACACTCGTCTTGGTTATCAAGAAACCGTAATACGGACAGAGCTCGCAAACATTGATTTTCATCTAGCACGACATTTTTTTCATTTAAATAGAAATTGAAAATTTCTTCAGGCTCTAATACCCGCATATTGTTCAAATCCATATCGAAAACTTCCAATACACATTCAGGAATGTTTAGCTGATGTTCTATAATCTCCAAATCTTTATTTATACTTTCTAACTCTGGATTTTTGGTTAATGGTCCGTTTTTTGCCAGAACAGACAGTTTGTATAAATTCAACTGACTCTGTTTTCTAAGTACATTTGTTTCTTCTCTAGACCAGCACTGTTTAAGTGAATCTGAAGTCAAGTTAATATTTTCAGACAGTCCTCCAGCTATCCAACCATACTTTGGATAAGCTTCTAATGCCAATGCAATGTCGTGTTCATACTTTTGTTTATGACCAAAATTACGTAATAGTTCAACAATTTTATCTTTTTCCAAATACCAAGAAAACACGGTCTGACGGAAATTTTGTTCAAAGAGTTTGTCCATAAAACTGTACAGTAAATCCATGTTGTTAGTTTCAAAACAAACCTCTACTATTATTCTATAGTCCGAATACTTTTCGGCCAATTCGATTACTTTATGGTATTCCTTGTGCCCCATAAGTTTCTTGAGTAGTTTGTACCTTAATTTTGTGTAACTGATGTCTGTTTCTGAATAAATATCTATGGAACTTGATAGTAAAATATCGACCAAAAATGCAACCTGATCAGACATTTCTAAACGTACTTCTTTGGTAACATTTGCCATGTCGGCAAATTTGAGACTAACATCAATTTGATTTTTAAGTTCAGCACAAATGCCATCTTCTTTTTCACATAAAATCCAGGAAATTTTCGATTGTTTTTTTTTTTCAATAGGAAAAAATTCAACATTTTGTCTTCTGTAATCCAATATAGCACCAAGCACTTTTACCAAAATACTATTTGCATTACATAAAATAATACATATATCAACGGCACTACGATTGGTAAAAGCAATTTCTTCACTATAAGTACACAGCCTTTTTAAAAGAACATGCGACATGCTGACTTGCTTGTAAAATTTGTCTATATGTGTAAGTCCTGGGGGTGCAGAGTAACTATCAGAGTGACTTTCAACGGCCTCTTTTATTAACGTATCCAACATATCATTATGTTCATCTTCAATTTTCTTAAACGTTATTGTGGCTTGTAGTTTTTCACTTAAATCTTTTAAAGCACATCCAGTATAGATTCTGGTTTCATACTTATTAATTTGCCTCATGCGATCCCATAAGCCTAGGTCTTTTAAAAATTTCAGATACCAATGCATCGCTTGTTGTTTTTCTTCTAAATGGCTTAATATCACCATTGAAGCTGATCTAATAGTCGGTTCACCTTGAGTGCCCAACCAACGTGGATCATTAATAGGTATATCATTAACTAGATCTTCTCCGACTTTAAATACAGTTTTATCCAGGTTAGATCCATCAGTTGAGGATGGTTCTTCCGGACAAGCTTGTTTTACTAGTGCTCTGCAGTTATCCATTTTACGGCTAACAAACTGAAGAAAAGCAGATTTCAATCGGGTTTCATTGCTACCACTTTCCACTTCGGCAGTTATAATACTGGACTGGTTTAAATCTGGAGATTGAAGAACACTTCTTGATTCATTAAATTCATATTCCAAATCTGTTATTTTAGTAACTACAGTTAAACAATGAGATTGAGTAAAAAACATGCCATAATTATTTACCACAGAACCTCCGCCGAATTTTAAATCACAATCAACTCCAATAACATCAGTTTGAAATGGTTCAAAAGTAACAACAAGAATGTAATGTTTAGACAATATAAATGCTTGTTGTTCAGTAATAAGCAACTGTGGCGTTGATTCGTTCAAGTATGAACTTTCGACATTATTGAGGACATGCAAAGAAGTGATTGGACACTTATTATCTTGAACTTGAATAGTCGCTAAAATATAATAGTTAAAAGCTTGGTTTGGTTTGGTGTGAATGAGAACAATAACTTCTTCATTGCGATTATTAGTCGGTTTCATGTCAATTATTTCCATATCCATATCGCCAGTACTGACACTGTTAAACATCATAATTGAAAACTTTTCTTGTAAAGAATTGGCCAAGTTCACTTCAAATAACTGTTTCTCTCTATTTGGCTCTGTAACATTCCACTTTGTTAATGTTGTGCCGTTTGTTGTCACAATGTACAAACGTTCAACATAGTTGGTAGAACTTTTTAAGACACATCCACATATAGTTTTAGGGTCAGATTGTTGTCCGGTTGAACCGAAAACAAGAGATGATATATTCATGGATATATTACCAAGCCAACCAGTAGACTCTGTTAACATTTTACTATTTATTTGAGGGCGGACATTGTCCAAGTTGATTGTAACCATGACCAAATCAGCAGTAGTTGTCAACAAAATGAACCGGGAATCGTCAACTTGATATAACAGTTCACATTCTTTTCCCATTAACTCGGTATTGTGTTCAAAATATTCAACTTCATCGTAGACATCTCTCCAAAAACGTATCAATCCTTCAGGAGACACGGCTATACAACAGGCATGAGATGATGACTTTCCTGTTTCAGGTTCAAAAACCCAAACCAGAGCAGCTTGATGGGCAACTTCACTTGCAGGTAATCCAAGTTCAAAACAAGGATTTGTTCTATTTTCTTTATTATTTTCTGCATTCCATACTAAAAGTTTGCGACCATATACAAACCAGGCCCATAAACTATCAGACAAACGAGCTGACCATATTAGTTTGTTTTTATGTGATACACTTAACCCTTCTAGTACAGGATTAGGAGTGTACAGACCATATGATTCTAACTGATAACGGTCTGATTTGCTGACAAAACGACCATCAAAGTGTAGAGTATGTTTCTTATTAGTCATGCTTCTATTTAAATTAATGGCAGGTCCTCTAGAATGAATTTCTCTTCTTAAATCAAATGACGCCATTATAAATTCCTATAAAATAAAATAAACATATAAATTAATAATATTTAAAATTCAAATAGAGTTAATGGGTGAATTAATTCTTTATTTTTATTTAATTAAACAACAGTTGTTAACTGTTAATTTTGAATGCCATACTTGGAAGTTGACAAATATGATATAAACAAATAATTGATATTTGTTAAACAACGCTGATTTATAAAATAAATGAAGATCCTTAAGAGGAAATAATACAAATTAAAATTACTAGAAATCCAGTCTATTTCACGCTACTTTAAATGAGTGCATACTAAATATTTCAATTAGAAAAATATAAATTAAATATATTAATATAATATATATATATATTATATATTAATATAATATATAATATATATATTAATTAATATTTAAGTACTTTTCTTTTGTGAAATCCAATAATTCATTGAAGTTTAAAATTCAACAATATTCCAATTCCATAAATGTTGGATCCAACACTATACAGAAGAAATAAGATATTAATTTTTAAATTTTTTAAGAAGTATAATATTGTTTGTATTATTTACATAAATAAATTGTGATTAAATAAAAAAAGATTCAGTGTTAAATTAATTTATTTTATCATTGAAATCATAAAACTGTATTTTTAGATTCTAATTTAATATAGGTTTTTTTTTTTTTTAAATTTATTAGAACAAAGTGAATACGTGTTGTTGTCATTGTAACATAATTAATCTTTGCACATTAATGATTACAACATACACGCCTATAAACGGTTGGTTATATATTGATGTGTCAGAATACAAATTAAAAGACGTAATAATATTTAAAAAGTAACTTATGAATGCATAAGTTTAATGAAAAATATCGGAATATTTAGGTTTTTTTTTGTACATGGATATTTTATTGTTTTTAAGTGCAATTCTGAGCTTTATTAGTTGTTAGAAAAAGCTTAAAATGTTATTACTAAAATTCAGGTAAATACTTAGAATCCATTACAAAAAAAAAAGTAGCTAGGAATAAGTAATAACAATTAATTTTTGCCAACACGAAACAAAGAACTAATTTCAAAAACTAAAAATTGTAATTTACTAAGAATAAACAATCATATTTTATAGATAAATTAAGTGAATAAGTGAAAGAAGAATTTAAACTGAAGAAAATAAAATAAACTATAACTATGTAATGAACAAACCTTTTAATTAAACTTACTTTAAAAATAAATCAAATTAAAAAATGTGGTGTAAATTGTCAGTTAGAAATGATTCATCTGCAAAATCCTGAAATCAATACAAATTACTCATTAATAAAAAAATAATAATAATAATAAGTAAAGAATATACCTAGTTTTTTTCGAAATGAATAACAAAATATAAAATAATTTAAGAAAATTTTATAGTTACGTATAAATTGTATAAAATATTTCTTTCCTGGTAAATTTAACTTAGATATGATTATAATCCCTGTCATAATAATACATACTCAAATTTATACTACACAATTTTATCTATAAAATCTTTTAAATAATAGCATTAATGCATATTTAATAAAAAACAATATCTGAATATTTTTAATGATGCCCAATGGGGTATTTTATTCTTTCATTTTAACGTAAATTAATAGACAGAAAAAAAATTAAGAAGTATTTAATTTTTTATCATTCAAGTCAATACTTTACGTCATATTATAAAAACAAAATGGTTAAAAATAGATAATTTTAATGTATTTCATTTTGATTAATAATAAGCAAACAGTTTTTGCGAATAACATGAGTACGAAAAAAGTTGAATGATTAATTTAAATTGAAAACACGTAAACATGTAATTTAATTTAGTTAAAATATAAATAAAAACAAAAATGTGCAGTGAATTGTCTAAATTGATTAGCTCAAAATTAACCAATATGATAGGTATAGTACTATACGAGTTTTGTTACCCTTTTTCAGCGTCTATCCAACCAAAAGGATGAGTTGTGTTGTCTAGCCAAAGGAAATAATTCTGATGCCAATGATAATGGAACAATATTTATGCAAAACAATGTTTGAGCGTGGCACATATCAACACAAGTACAGTTATATACGATTAGACGATTTTGTATCGTTTATCGACGAGACGACTAAATTCTAAGTAATCAGCACATATAAGCTTACATACCTGTAAAATAAATCACATTTAGGTGAAGGTAAATCACATCACAATCCAACAGTGTAAATGTTCATTCATTCAGTATTCACAATTCGACCGTGTTGCTCTTTGCCATCGTACACCTAAAAATGTTGAAACAATCGGTTAATATTACCAGCGCTTGGACAAAACATTATGATTTCGATTACCAAATTATGAAAATTTAAAACGAAACGAACAAGCAATATAAACGACCGGCGTCCGCGACGAAAGCACAAAACTCGTTCCGTCGGATTGTTTAAAAATCAAATGGAAATCAAATGTTATGGTATAAACACCAATTTTGCGGTTATGCCGCTCAACACTGATAACAGTGATACGGCCAAGTATCGGGATTTTCAAAAACAATAATTTATAAAAAACTTACAAATCGATTTCGAAACGGTAAAACACACATTATAAACAATACCTGATGTTCTGATGTTCAGTAGAGTATTTTCTTATGAAATTTTCCATCATCGTCCTCCATTTTTCCGTCGCAAACCGTCGAAACGTTGTACAGTTGCTCTTATCTTTTTCCGTTACGCGATAACGGCGGGAACGTCTACCGAGACAAACACGAACCGACAGATGGCGCGCACTATTTCATATTCGCCATTTCAAAACTTAATTATTGTTTTATCACGTCGCGACGTGTGTATTTCACTTGTTATTGTTTTGAAAAAAACGTATGAAAAGTCTTTTGCTGGACGATCAAATTCGTTTCCAATGTACTGACATTGCGTTTAATATCTATTATGGACTATATTATAATATACAAGGCATCCCTCGGAGGTTTCTCGAATGCATAAACTTTGGTCTTTCAATCATCGCAAATTTTTTATGTTTTCTTTCCTTTTTTTCAATAATTGTTAAATTGTGTAGTGTGGAATTCGGTGGTCCTAAAGTATCAAACACAGAAATAAAATTATTATTTATTGTTGGTCCAATGCTAAAAACAAATATGTATATATTATGTATATTTTATTTTATCAAGTACCTAGATACTTCAAATTGTATTGAAAGCAGTAAAATAGTACCTTTACTTAAAAATGAACTTTTTACCCTACGAGTTTTTATTCGTCAATAATTTCTTTTGAATTTCATCAAATTAATTCTATAACATACAAATATTAAAAACATGTAAAAAATCATTATTCAGTTGGTTTATAATAATTTCACGATAAAAGTCTTTTGCTCCTCTTTTCAACTTGGACATAATTTGAGACGCTGCAGTCTGGGTCTTGACATAGATACGCTATACTGATATTGCATTATAAAATGTACTAACGATATGATATTTAAGGTATTGCATAAGTATCGTTTTGCAATGTCGAAATATCTCAATACGCTTTGTAAGATTAAAAGATTATTGCTCTTGTTGAACATTATATTACCGTATACATACTTGTTATATAAACATTAATGATGAAACAACTATTGTCATTTATAACACGAATAATTAGGAGGGATGTACTTTTGTATTTCAATTTGTGGTTTATATTTTATGTTTTTATATTATATAATGATAATATTATAAATATTACCAACACGATGTAATAATATATTCTAGATAGCTGAACATACCCGTCTTTGCCGGATTTGAGTATAAAAAATTCTTATTCTTATTCTTCTTCTTGTCGGGTCCGATCATAAAAATGCCAAAACAATTGTATTAATAATTTTAACGATTTTTTCCCTTTAACCCCCTTGAGGGTTGAATTTCGAAGTATCCTTTCCCAAGGGGTCTCCACTATATAAAACGAAACTACTGACCAAATTTCATCTTTAAAGCTCCAGCGGTTCCGGCCAGGCGAATTTTTCTAGTTTCAGCCTTTTTACCTCTTTTAGCTCCCTTAGGGGTCGAATTTTGAAAATCGGGCAACTTAGTGACACTCAAGAAGGTATTTTGAATAACTCTGTGAAAAAAAAAATTGGAAAAATGTTAAATGACGTCGTCACAAAATGGGAATATAAAAAAGGCCTGTTCTTTTATATATAATAGATTATATTACCTGTTATGAGAAAAAACGAGATAGGTTTATTCATAAAAATCAGTGTTATCAATAATAACAGTTGGTGATTTGTGACAATACCTGTAAATATTACGTATTGTATAATATTGACAATTTACTCGTGTTTTATACGTTATGATGAAGGCGGCAGAAAATAAATAGGTACGTGCCTAATTAAAAACAGGTATTCTTAAAAAAATAAATATTCCTTCGTGTATTGATATCATATTATTATTGCGTTCGATTATAATACGACATAAATTACGGTTAGTTTTCAGTAGGTACTAGGTATACCGGCCTATAGGTATACTATGTCAATTTGACATATTGTTATTATCATTTTGTGTAGGTATTCGTAAGATGGACCGCACCGCGAGACGAGTTTTTCTCATTGAAGACCGCATAGGTATACGAAAATATTGTGGCATAAACCGGTCGATAAAAAATGTGTTGTTTTTTTTTTCGTTCGTTTTAAAATTAAAAACTATTAAAATGTTTGACAAGTCTCCGAGCTGAAAACTTATTTATTCCGAGCGGCGGTACTATTATTTCATGGCGGTATATATTATGCGTATATTGTCTTTATAAATTACACCTCGTATCAGAGGAACCGACAAACGCCACGGCCGGCCCACGGTATTGGGGTTATTATAGACCGCGGCGCGACGACGACCACCGCTAAAACATTTACATAATACGTGCCTACAAATAATATTATCTGTGTGCCCGTAGTTCGGAACGGACGGAATAGAAAATAATACACTGGTCATATATTATCATCTCCTCGCTACGTATCGACGCGTTCGCGTGTTATTGTCTTATCCATAATCGTACGCGCCCGACCGCATAAACGGCCGAATAATAATATACGTATAAGACTACGCGCGCACAACACATTGACGTACGCCGCAGCCGTCGTCATTCGGTAATTGACTTTTCTTGTTTGAATTATACTAACGACTCCGCCGACTTCTGTGCCTTCGCGTCATAATCGTAAATATGCCACCGTGTTGTCGTCGTCGTCGTCCCTCCGGCCGGTCTAGTCGTACAATAATATTATATATATATATACGTATATTATGTATGTGGTACCTGCCTAATATAATGGCTTATTGGTTTGGGACCCGCATTGAACGCGACGAATACAAGCTCCGAATAAATTTAGTCGGACCGATCTTCTGTTGTACTATACGCGGGCATCTCGGAGTAAATAATATCAATACACACACACACACACACGCAGGTGTAATTAATAAATTATTCCGGTGATGTGTTTGTTTAGCGTGCGTCGCGGCGGGACAGGAGAGTAGAAGCGGTCGAGGGGTAAAAGGAATAAAACGAGAATATCAACTTCTCCATAACCGACCTCCGACATCGGACGTGCCTATATTACAATATTGAGTTATCGACTTGTCAGCCCCGGCCCATTCGTTTTGGTAGGTCCGTTTGACTAATTTCCCGATTGTAAATAATATCGCAGCTGCGGGATTCGATCGGACGTTTGAATTCGAATTTCGATTTAGGTACCTATATAATATGTATATGTACATTGTACACATAATTTATGTGTATACGCTCGCGTGTGTGTTTTTACGACCGTATGGTATATTATAATATATATTATGTTATTATTATTACGCATGTGTGTATGTATGTACGTATGTACTGTGATCGAATAACGACGGTACATCAATAAACAATGAAATAGAAATATTGCGATGTTCTCTCTTGACTCCTGTGCTCTTTATAGCTTTTAATAGTATAAAACAACGATATTATACGTATAGTCTTAGTGTGTTATCATACTCATTTAATAGAATATCGGATACGGGGAGAGGGTGTTGCAGAATGGACCGAAAAACTATACATATTTAAAAGTTTTCGACGTTCGTTGTGCTCGGTATTATAATGACTGCGGTGTACACAATTAGTATTCAGGGGCCCTGTTCTTAATCTGCATTCGTATGTGAACGTAATAATTTAAATCGGTATATAGGATTCGTGCATGAATACAGTTTAAGACTATAGCGCGCAGTACATTGTATTCATTCGGCACTGATGTGACCTATATAGTCAACGTTTCAAATGAATGGCAATAATGAATTAATTATGAAATCAAATAATGTATAGACATATACGTACCACTGTATCGCATGTACGTATGTAAAACGATGTGTATAGAACGTGTCGATAATATTATGTGAATGTGGTGGAATAGTGTTGCAGTTTTTGGAAGTATTATATTCGTGTATTTGTGAACGGATTCATTGCGCTGCGGCGTCGGTTGCCACAAACACGCCCACTGCACGTGCCAAGGGATTTACATTACGGTTCATATATAGGTAGATGACGGTTTTATCGTCTCTAGAGTGTGAGCTCTCGTCTATACACGTACGTGTGTAATAATAGCCAATAGGTATGGTGGCCGAGGGGACGTGAGAAAAATGTCAAATGTTATGGTTCAAAAATATGACGACCGTAAAACACACTATACGGATTCATGACAATTATTAACAGCTTATGTTATTTATTATAATAAAATCATACGTACGGTGGAGCTGACGGTTAAGTTAGGCTTGGTCCCTTTACACAGTTCTCAAATCTTAATATTATCTAATATCATTTTGACTGCAAAAAGTAAAGCGATAAATGTTATTTAAACTATTAAAGTGTATAATATTATTGTATGAGTGTAACATGTGATATTTAAACGATTTGCTATTATTTAGAAAATAATGTTTTCGTCGTTACACGTCTCAGAAGTAAAAACGCGTACGACGCGTTTGTGATGTACTCAAGCGAAATTTAAATCTTCTCCGAATCACTGCGACGTTCGAACGTATACTTAATATCGGCGGACAACGTAACTACTGTATGACGTGTGTACACATAGAGACCAGTAAACGTATAATTATTATCCTTACGATTGTACCTATTATTTGTTAAACGTCACTGAAAAAAAAGAATACTTTTAAACTCATTTCCAGACGACGACGACGTGTAAGCTAACTTGGCTCGAATAACGCGCGTTCAATAACGAAATACGTTTGTTACATTTGAATGCAAAAGAGGTGCTAAAACCAATGGTCGTGGACAGCATATGCACGGGATGTTCATACGGAGGTGTATATATATCTAGGGGTTAGGGCGAGGAAAAGCGGGCTGATAGTGAAATTAGAAAACAGTCATTTGTTTTGTTGTGCGCAGTAATAACTGTCGACAAGAGAGCGTTCAGGAATGTGGTATAGTTGCGTAATGCGTATTCGTACACACACACGCACACGCACGTGCGCGCATATTATATGCAAACCTCCCCATAAATAAACGACCCGCTTGTATACCTATTAAACTTACTCTGGCAAAACGTTGGTTGCTGAAAAAAAAAAAAAAATGTTATAACATATATTACGTATTACGCGTATATGTGTTTTTTTTTTTTTGCAGAATTTGGCACCCACATAAGCTACCCCGAGTATTTTTTATTACACGACATTTTTGCGACTGAGAATTATTTCCCTGGCATTCATATTCCATTTTCACTGAGTACTATATTTATAGTACTTATATAAGTACTATATTTATTGGATGATTCTTTTTTTCTTCTTTTCAACAAGGAACACTTATTGTTTCGCTCAATTTATATGTTATTAAAAAAAAGTATTTATACATAATGCGAGTCGTTACTAAGCGTAAGACGTTAGCAAACTAACGTGCACGTGCACCGAAATCTTGCCACGCTGTTCCGCGGTTATCTAAATATTTTAAAAATTAATGACTGGTTGGAACTATTTACCTACATAAACACTTTTAAGAAAATATTTCGTTATAGAATACGAAATTAATATAAACGATGTCGTTTATACAGAGTGAATTACTTAAAAAAAAAAAACTGTAAGTTGCGATACAAATAGTAAAAAAAATATACTAGTTCAGCACAAACGTTCTCGTGTTCGTGTATGATGAGCGATGACACGATTTATGTTGAAATGTATAACTGTGATAATATTCAAGAAAATATTACAGAAGGAGGGGGGGGAGGTTCTTGTTTAAAAATAATTTAGGAACGTCGCCGAGTATCAAATATTAAATAAACACGATTTGCATTGGTTGATTTCTCATCGAAACTATTTTCTCTGGTACTCTGGGTATGGTAACATATTATATTAAAAAAAAATTAACTATCACACTTAAATAATTTTACGGTTTTAAGCACGCATAAGACAAAACCGTTGCACACGTTTTCAAACGATTAACTGCAGGATACATAGCGGCGTATTATAGAAGTGGTGTTTTTTTTTTTTTTTTTACACGAAAATCTACCCTTTTTTATGTTTTTGTCACATAAACAACTGCAGTCCGTTGCGGTTTCCTTTGGCAGTCTTTTTGTCGTCTAGAGGCCGAAGAAAAAAAAAAATAATAATAATATAGAAAAAAAGTGCAGAAAACCCCTTTTCGAAAAGAAAAAAAACAAACAGGTAATTACTATCGAACGATTCTGGGGGGCTCAAACAATTACGGATTATGTCGTGTTCTTTTCATTCGTGCCAAAATCGGCTCTTGTGATCCCATTATGTCCGGACGGTTGACGTTCCTATTATGGTGCAATGTTACTAAAGAATATGGGGGGTCGTCATCGTTGCCGCGCCGCCTAGTTTCGTATTACTCCTCTCAAAAACCCGTAACCGGTTCAATTGTTTTTTTTTTTTTACGTGTATATATATATTTATTTATTCTCTCTCCCCTCATATACATTCACTTATGCGTATATCTAATATTTATAATATTATACACGTACACCTATGTCGAGGCAAAACTCATTGTCCGTTAAATTGTTTTTGACAAACAACATAATAGGGTTTATACTCGTTTGATTCCTCCGTCGTCGCAGAGACGCAAATCGCGCCATTCATCCTACGTGCGGTTTCCTTTCTGCGAAACCGCCGCGCCGCAGTATACTCATACGTTCAGTCGGCGTGGATCACGTTCGTTCAAAAAAACAACGGCGTTCAAAGGAAAAAAAGAAAAAAACCTTTAACGAAATCAGCTAGAACGTTTCGGAAATAAAATAACGGTGGCCTTTAACGCGGAATAACCGGCAGCAAAAATATATGGCTGTAATTCGTTTCTACCAAAATTATTGGTACTTTCTCCTTTTCCACCAAAAATGTTCGTTTCCTTTTTCCACCGAATGAGATATCGACCGGTTCTCGTTTCCACTAAAACAATTTCTACATACAACTATTGTAGGAAATACACGTAAGTATTGTAATTTGAATTGAAAAAAAACCATTTCAGTTACTAAAAAATAAATTGGTTTTTTTATTGACAGTTATTATATTTTCAAATATATTAAAAACACTTTTTTTTTTTAAATTACACGAATTTAAATATGATAATTGAAAAAAAAAATATTTATAGAATGTAAGCAGGGACGACATTTTATTTTCATGTATTATAATTTTTTCAAACGAGTATCTTCATTAAGAATCCGAGTACCCAAATTAATTAATTAAATTTAAACTTATTTAAAAAAATTACTTTTTATATTTAATTAACGTATTGTTATTATAAGATACACACTTGACAAAACTGATGTTTAAAACTAAATTTCGTTTAAATAAATATTTTGTAAATTATGTAAAAATTACTTTGGTGTAAACGGGTGTTAGTGAAAAAAAGAAAAGCGTACTTTCGTATGGAAACGGATAGTATTATCATTATATACTTGTAGTCTGTAGATAATAACGATGGTTCGATATACGATTATTACGTGACAAAAGCGTGTCGTTTAAATAACAAGAGAATAGTAAATCGGTTTTATTTAATATCTTCTAAACGAATTCATCGAATAAAAAAAATTGAAATTCTTTCGTTAACACTCGATATACGAGTAGTACCTATACGAATATGTTTTGGCCGATTCATTGTTTCTACAACGATAACAATATAGTATGTTACCTACATATCAAAATCAAACCAATAATGTTTGTGACGATTTGCCCGGATTACACAATATTTCAGAAACATTACGCGATTGATAATAACGTCGTAATATAATTTTAATTAGCGTAACGCGATTTTTTCAATCGTACAACATTTCTATACCTTCGAGGTAAAACCATTATTTACATTTCCCTCTTTGTGTTTATTCCAAATGGTCATAAAGTGTTTGAATGTGTGATGACTGACGATTTCAACGCATAAACACTTGAAAATAATATATTATGCCACTGTGTAAGGCATTTACGTAAGCTGAAAAATTGTTTGAATTTTTTCAGAAATGTCTGTACAGATTCAGTCATAATAGGCTGTTTCTTTTCTTTTTTTCCTTTTTTTTTTTTTTTTTTTTTAAATTCTCATTAAAAACACGTATTACTAAATAAAATAACTACCTCTTTTCACAACACTTATAGTTAGAGTGAATAACTGAATATGCTTTTACTATTACGTTAATAAACGACTGCATAGTTCAACTTAACTCGTTACTATATTATACATTCACACTCCCTCATGTATTTATTATTCATCGGAGTTACCATTCTTTTCAATTAACATAACATATTATACTTACGGCGCGTGGTGATGTTTTTATGACTTTTTTGTCTTCTCGATTTGTATTCCAATTATTCTGAAACATAAATTATCGTTTGTTGTTAGTAATTTTCAAACGTTATAGGCTCCGCGCTTAAACTGCAGACCGTTATTATAACAGTGGATAGTAATTCTATCCAGTAGCGAGCAAGGAATACAACGGCGGCAAATACGGATACGGAAGATTTACCACTCGACAAACACGCGCCGGACAAAAACCGAATGTGGCTCTTAATTATTTCAAGTAAAAATACACACGCGTGTGTCATGAAATTTACATTTCACGCGACCGCAAAACACACCGTCTGCTGCTATTGAAACGAACTGTGTTGAAAAAAGCGAACTTCTAAGGCTTCACCCACCTCAATGCGTATTATTAGGTATTGTTGTGGAAATACTTTTCAATGCGATATCGTTAATCGGGTTCGAAAAACAACTCGAATTAGACTTAGTTGCCATAAAACGTATACCGTGTATATCATATACGGCAACGGTTTAAAAAAAATTGCGGTCGATTCGAATGTAAATCGGAAGCTAGCTCGGGTCCTTTAACAAAGCGTTGGTAATTTTTTTTATTCGAGGTTCCTTGAAAACTTTTCGCCAACAGTCCCGAATAAACGTATGCTATTGTCGAAACGAGACGAACGCACATATAATAATTGCGGTCCAATTTAATTTAATTTAATTTTACAGTTTGAATTTCATGCTCGTCGGATATTTTGTTTGGTTATTGAAACTTATAATTTGCTACTGAATGTGTTAACTGAATACAATTATCGGATGCATACAAAAATAAAAAAGAACAATAATTATTATTTATTTTTTTTGAACTTTGTACGAAATATCTGTCATCTAATTAGGTTATTCCAAACGGAATGTTTACTACGTTTTAAGCACACGATATTATGATAAATTTTCGTTCTCGTTTTTATAACGATTAACTAAGACAAAAAAAAGGAGAAAAATGGAAGTTTCGCTGTAAAACTCAATACTTACTCGTATTTTATTTTAAAACGAATCACTATTGTTGAGCAATAATAATTGCAATATCAGTATGAAAACCATTTTCAAATTTAACGTCATGAACATAATGGTTCAATAATATACGTAAAATGTATATATTCGCACATATTATTGTGTATAATGCATAGGTACAATGGTACAATGTGATTTTATACTTAGTTTAAATTAAAATTAAAAAAAAAAAATCGTTTTTAATCAAGCTAAAAAGTATTGTTTAATTTTAAATTTTTTTTGCCGTATAGACTGCAGTGGATAGAAAAAAATGAAATGAATTTAATGCTCACCAACAGTCGCTTTTAAGTCATACACGACAGTATAAATAATTTCAGTTGTACGAAGAAGTAGAAATAAATTGAATATTTTAATGAAAATCTTATTTAATTCAAAACTGTACGCTCTGTCTTTTATATTATTTTATCGTGATATATTGTTATATATTGTAATTAGTATAACTTTTCTTTTTTCAGATTTGAATTTTTAATTATAATATAGTTGGATAGTTTTTTATTATTATTATTATTATTATTATTATTTATTTACGAAAAAATAATTAGTGCTCAACAATAATTATTACAATACACGAAATATTAATCAAAATAAATTACATACCATAAAATGATAACAATATTTAAATTGAAAGATAACCAAAATTTTAATTTAACTTACCAACGTAATGATAGTCTTGCATAGAAGGAATATATTAAAGAAAACTAAATGAACTTAAAAGTAAGAAAAATGGGATGATGGTTACGGGCGATAATATTATATAAGATGGCATACTGTTATAGTGTCTAATTTCCAGTCTAAAAAGTGGTTACATGACACTTTTGGTGCAAATTTATTATCTGAAAAATTATTTTCGGGACAAAAAAAGAAAAATGTAAAATATGAGTTAATCTTTTATAATTATTTTTTTCTTCTCAGTGCTAACTAATTTTGTTTAAATTAATCGAAAGTTTAAAGCATTTTATTGAAACATAGATCGTTGACATACTACAACAAATTCATAGTACCTATACCTAGTTTAATGCATAAGTACTGTTCTCTTACCAGTTCCAACGTTTGTTAAGTATGATTTCAATTCAAATTACAGACTTGCAACATTTTCCACTTTTTCTATAATACGAAAGTGTGCGTGTTTCTTTTATATTTATTGTTTTTTTATTATTATTATTAAAAATCGGCGTATTAGTTCGTACTTCAGGTGTTCTGTTCTGATTTCCATTGTGATATAATAGTTTCGATTCTTGTATCATTGATTCACAAACGCCAACGATTTTCATAAAAATATTAACAGTGTATTATTATCATTATACTGATTTCAAATGTCTCGTAAGAATTTTCAAACGAATATCGTTAGACAGTGAAAACACTAGTATCTACTTACAACTTTGGAGGCAGAAAAGTATCTGAAAGCGGTGGTTTGTTTTTGTCAAGACGATCGTTTTTTTTCAGTCACTGTACAACATAATAGGAATTATTTTATTTTATATAAACAATCTATAGACAATTGGCACAATATAATAAGTATTTACCATTTTCTTTTTCGACTCGAGCAAAACGAACAATCGGATTTATGGCAACGCTTTAATTAGGTACGATCCATGAATTTGTTGGCTGGTTAGCTGGCCCATACGGCGATAAAGACGCCGGAGCTTTACCGGTATGAATATGAGGTACACGCGTGTTACGTTTGAGATCGCGTGTTTCGTCCTAGGCGTACGACAAGATTCAGCTGATCGGTCGAGTGTGCCGACCGGCAACGATAAAGCAACGCCAACGCTTCTTGATATTTGACGTAAATATCGAAAATTCGAAACTGATTTATAATGTTATTTCCCCGTGATTACTTTTCGTCTCGTGACAGCGTAAATATATATATTATTTGTTTAGCATAATCAAAATGGGAAGGGTACAATATTTTGCAACATATTTCACGAGGTATAATAGATACCAACAATAAGGCAACGTTAAAAGTACCTACTCATGTACCGCTGATTATACCTACATACAATATGTTGTCGGAAAGTTATAAAAAGGAAATACTATTTAATCATGACGATATAATATTGTTAAGGAACATTTACATAATTACGTTTATAATGTATTACTGTCCCGGGGCCCGGAAATACGTCATATAAAAATTTATTAAGCGTATGAGTTCTTAAATAATTTATCGTGTGTATAAAATAAACAAATATACTTATATACGAGTATATATATATTATTGAGTTTATAATGCATAAATGTACCGTATTTATTTTCCTATTATTTAAAATAAATACTCGTTGGTAGCTATCTATATAGTTTAGTGTTGTGTATAATATCTTTAATTACTATTAATATTTAATAATATGATGTTTGGATAAATTTATTGTTTCGATACCAATTAAACAGTCAATATAGGTAGGTTTTTACTATTGATTCATAGTCGAAATCAATAGTTTAATTAAATACCACTCTGGTCGACGGTTAAACGAAATCGCAGTATTCTTTGAAATGTTAGCAAATTAATTTTTAGATTTCTATATGATTTATCGCTGGAATGAATTAGACGAGCGTGTGCGTAGTCTCACGGACCACAATTTATTAGGTAGTTTAATTGTAGACGCAACATTACCATTAGAAATAAATCGTACCGACCAAGAAAACACAAACCGTAAAAACCATTAGATTGGGTTCAAGTATCTCCGAGTTAATTAATTACACGCAGTCATTATAATTAATTAAAAGTGCATACACAATAATATTATCAACGATTGGTGGATGAATACAGAGTACTCTGTGAGTTTATACTTGCCCGACAACTCTATTATCACGTTAAGTACTTTTGTGACTAAAATTTATGTTAACGTTAACTATTTGAATTGAATTTTCATCCGACTAGTATAGTGTACTTACTTTGAGTTGTCTGTTTGTGTTTTGCGAGTAACATTGACAAGGCTAACCCACGTGGAAATATAAATGTTGAATATGATACGTCTTATTCGAAGACGTATAAGAATATTTAATTATAATTTAATCACCATCCGCGTCGTACGGCTGTTTTATTGGAAACGAAATATTGTGTTTGAACGTAGATTTCGGTTCCAGCGTCTTATTTATTTTTCATTCACTGCATCGGCAAGCAACGGTAACGAAGCGTTCATTTGGCTATATTGCTACATCGGTCAAATCTACCAATACGTTATCAAGACGTTCATCTGACAAGTTATTAAATAACTGGTATGGCTTGAGGGAAACCGATACACGGTATACAAGCGAAGAAAAGAATAAAAACATCAGATGGCAATTATAAATACATAATAACAATATGTATACACAATGGAAAATTAATGTCCGTTTATTATTTATTTGAAAAAAAAAAAAAAAAGCAACAAACGTATTGAAATAATTTAAACATATTTATGTCTTTATTATTGTGTATAGCAAACGAATATTTGATACTATCTGGTTTTTATCGTGGTCGATAAATCAAAAATTAAAATCTATTTTACATATTTCATAACCTGCAGAAGAACTGAAGTAGTGTTTATGTTTTTGTAAATTTATCGGCCGAAGCAGTTTTTAAGAGAAAACTTCTATTTAAACATGTATTATAGCCACATGAGTTATTATAATTTCATTTTCAAAACTAAGTGATTTAATTCAAATATCTAACGAGACTATTAAAATTCCAAAAGTCAAAATAACTACATTGATTTTCAATAACAATACAAATATTTCTAATATGATTTTTTTTAAATAATATCTTTTAATACTTGGTTCATAATAAATTAGTTTTAATTATTTTTTACCTTAATTAGATACGTTTGATATTTTTAAGGTATTTTTGTCCACTCGTTGACCTATGAAAACAAAGCGGAAGACATAACTGTATTAGATAAAAAGTTCTCTCTAAGCTATCGTTATTTTTTAGTCACTGCCGTGAATTAGTACCTTTGCGTCCGATGGGTAACAGCAGACGACTGGGTATGAACTATAAACTTACGGCACGTGGTCGACAAAGTCGTATAAATCATTATTTTTACCGTCGCCTGCACTTTATGGGATGCGAAGAGTTTATGTTTACGAATCTACTCTTGTACTGAAATGATGAAAATTAATTTTGCCTTGGAATATTATCTGTTGCCCAACTACAAAGCAAACGTATTAATACTAATCACATGTGTAAATTAGAGATTTTCGGGTTTAATGACTTATTTTAATAAAAATTAGGCACAATTCAAAATAACAGGAGTTTAAAATAAATTATTGTCGATGCGAATAACGTCTGCTCTCAGAAATTTGAAGTAGTAAAATATTGCATAATTTTGACATAACAAAACGAAGAAATAGGGTAATATGTAATAGGAATAGGTTTACTTGATATTAGAAGTGATTTACGTTTCTATTATTGAACTTCCAACGTCGAAATGGCGTTAGCAAGAATACGACTGCGGCGTCCATCGTCTCAACTGGATTGAATGACAATTTAATTTCTTGATGTCTGTTTTTAAAACAAAACGAAATCAATCGGTTGAGTTATAAATGACGGTGCACGTATGCAACATATTAATTGGAAAAAAAAAATAAAAAAATACAAACAGGTAGAAAACTCGTGTTGTCGACGGGCTGAGATAAATTCTTACAAGCATAATATGTACTGAAAAAAAAATCAAGTGAGTCACCGCTTCTCTGGCCTCACTCTTAAAGTCACCACTGATTAAAATGCGTTTAAGCGGATGGGATGTACACCTATATATTATAATATCGTATGTATTAAACGAAGTTGCCCCCCCCCTTTTAAATAAAACGTTTAAGCTACGCCCTTGATATTAATATTTATTTCTTTATTATATTATTTAAAAACAAATTAAAATTTTTTTCTCGTTCGATTTCATTTATCATAAAACATACGTCATAATATTATATTGATTCCGGAGGACCGTTCGGCGTTGGATTATTATAAAACGATTTTTTCTCCATTCCCTCTCTCTCTCTCTCTCTCTATCTGTGTTTTTCTCTATACGTATTTAATATCCCACGGCTTTATCGGGTATTTGGATTTCAATAAGTCATGAACATAAATTATCATCAATACAAACACATAATATTATAATACGTGTCGGGGGGGTATCCGTACACACACACACATACACAGTGCATATTATTATTATACAGAACGCGCGCCCACACACGCGCGCTCGCGCGCGAGTTAAACGCACAAGTCTCCGGGCTATTTGTTTATCATAAAGATGTAAAACTTAATATTATTGTTCGCCGAAATAGTTAACAGCAGTGCGCGCATTATCCACTATGGGTACCTACTATTTATCTACCTTAGTGTAAATTATATTTCAATGGTAGCCCGACTATTTATAATAATTTATAGACTTTATCGTATTAGAAATACCTATAGTGATGTTATGGTTTTGTTTTGTTGTTCATTTTGACCAACCTAACCTGTTGAAAATCTCGACGAAAAAATGACGCGAATAGAATTTCCTCTTCTCCAACCACATCGCATTATAATATCCAGTCGATCTGTGGCTTTGATGTTTACATTTATTTTTTTATTTTACCAAAGTAAAGTAATTTACCGGCGTTTTTTTTTTTTTTATTAATCCGCAACATTTTTGGACTCTGTTACTTCGCAGTTTCTGAGTAAAAGTAGGTTTCTCCGCGAGGGGTTAATTTCACGCCAGCTTGCGTCCACTTCAATCAAATATTTTTGAACTGAATTTATTACATTCTTTTTGATTTTGCAACCGTCTGTATCTGACATTTTAGAATCCGCAACCGTGTCGTCGTTTCCGAGGGGTGCAACTCAATTGAGCGCGGTACCTTTTCCCCCCTACCTTTTTTGAATTTTCACTCAACTTCGTGATTTTCATTAACGTGTATTTTTTTGAGTAAATTATTGGATAGTGAACAATCGATTCGATACTGATTAACTTTGGTTACAACAACATATATTAACGTCAATATCGATATCAATATATATTATATTTACATTATTGCCTCAGTTTTGATTATATTATAATCATCATAGAATGATGTAAATGCTCAATTTTATATATTTATATATTATACGTGATATGTTCAATAAAGTTAAATATGTAAAATATCTGCTAACACGGCGTTAATAGTATATTTTTGACACTGTTCAAAATCAAATTAAAAAAAAACTCGTTTATTATTGCGAATTAAATGAATTGTTACGACTGGTTGTTGATTATATTTATCACACGAATAGGTATTTTAAAACGTGTAAAAATAAATCGCAATTTTTATATATTTTTTCTCTCATTCTTTTTTTTTTTATTTTTTTTTGGTCAACATGTTGGATTTGTCATTCAAATGACAGCCGCTTAAAATAATATTTATCCGACATCACGTTTGTGTGCGGCAGATGTCATATGATTTGTACTTAATAAATGTCATGTGTGACGAAAATATTAAAAATATTATAATTCATTTTAGAAACCAAATCTTTCTTTTTGTTTATCTGGATTCTGGACGATGTTTTATCAGATACAATTTAGAAAAACAATTGATTTAGGAAACCGTAAACAAGTTTTATCGATGTAATTTAACGCGTCGAGTAACTGCGCAAGTAGTTTTGAATAAATCGTTATTGCCAAGAACCAGTTTTATTCCAAATTTTCATCCGATAAAAACCATTTAAATAAATATTTACACGGTCAAATTAATTAAATGTTGGTGAATAATTATTGTACGGCAAATCGGATACACAATATTCCACTTTTAAGTGTTAAGTAGCAGAACGTATCATTATTTTCAAATAATTTTTCAAAGTAAGAACGATTCACTTAACCTGTCTGGAATTCAATTCCATTAAAAACGTAATAAATTACTTTTCTGCAATTTAAAAATTCAAGAATACACGGTGGGTCTGCACGAAGACATTTGTCTTATTTTAGGATACTATTATTGATTGTAAATTTATAAATATTATAAAAACCCTATTTATAATCAATGATAGTACGCTATACCTATTGGATAGAGACGAATGCATTATTTAACCAGCCAACCAACCAGTTTAGTCTTCCAAAATATATCGATGTGAATCAACGACACGATTTATTAACGTTTGCCACCACTTATATTATTACGATCGGTTAAACAGTTTACAGAAAAAAATTCGAGATAAAAATTGTGTGATGATATTTATCTTTTATAACATATCTACATGTAAATTTAACATTTCTCGAGTTTTTTTTAGGTCCGATTATTTGGTAGAGCACGAGGCGAAGTATTTTTTAATAGGTATACATTTTTTATAGACTGTATGGGCGATGTTTGTGTTAAAGATGTTTATTACAAATTTAATTTCAGTCGATTAAAAATAATTCTACTTAAGACAGTAAAAACCAGTCCAATTTTATTAGTAAGTATATATTATAGGTAGGTAGGTAGGTATATAGGTATGGTAGGTATGCGTATTCAAATTGAATGAAACGAAGTTAAATCATTAATGTCTCCTTAAAATAAATTTTATAATTCGTTATATACCTGCATTTATTTTTCGTGATTACATATTATGTATCCCAAATGATTTGTAGCATCATTAATATTTGACGCTGACCTAACACGATTACTTGTAATAAAAGTATTATTACGTTTACAAATCATCACCGAGTCCATAAAAGCGTGGATGATCGTTTTCATTTCCTTTTTAGATTCAAGTATTTGCGTTCTTCATACTATTCAAATACATGTCTCGACCGACCTTTTGTGATGTTATGTCTCGGTGTTGAAATTAACTAGACTGGTTCAAAGATGAAAAACTGAAACGATAGAAAAGATTACATTTTATTTTAACTGTAAAATTACTTGGTGTAATTTATATAATATAATCTTATATAATCTATATTATATAAGTAATTTCCTATGATAAAATCATCGGAGTCTTTATTTCAAAAGTTTAGATTGCAATAAATTATTTTCGAATTTTATTTAAAAGAGAAAAAATTCTCTTTACTTTATATTATACGTCTTATGATCTATAGATATAAGTATTTAAAGAAAAGTCATAGTTGAATAATTTATTAGAAATTTGTCGTTGTTATTCGTTGTAGCATTGTGAATTCAAAATTTAAATAATTTTGTACCATTAAAAAAGAATAATGTCATGTTTCAAATTGTTTAATTTTGTTTCTATGCACTCGTATTAAATGCACAAACCATGTTTTTATTTGAATCGCCATAAATTTATTTTTTCAAGCCATTAAGCTACAATTTTGTACTTACGTAGCTCACAATTTATTAAGTTAAATAATATTTTGAAATGTTCTTTTAGTGGTTAAGTGTTAAAAAAAAAAAAAATTATGCTAAAGGAAATATTAAATTAATTGTTTATCGTTTATACACAAACTAGATGATTTAAATCTTAGAGTTACGTTAAAGCTTGAAACTCATAATTACGAGATGGAAATATTTTATTCAAATGCAAGACGGGTGATAAAAGTATTGTCAAACACGAAGTATAAAACAATTAACACATTTAGCTATTTTATACGAACGGAGGGCGCGTAATTACTATTGTTCTGTAATGATTTAATTGCCACGGAGGTATAACTAATTTCATTAGGTTTTCGTTTTAATCCAGTAAATGTTCGCGATACCGAGAGTGCATCTCAACATGGTATATTTCTTCATCCTACAGACTATAATATGCCTTGTTGTAAATCAATAATATAAAAAAAAAGAAAAAATAAAACATTGCTATACCCAGTTGTTATCTAATTGGTAACACTATTGGTTCATGTAAATGTGTGTACGGCTGATCTTTATGATTTATCGTACGACCAGCAGTTTTACAGACTCAAAGTCGTCTACTATATATCATAAATAAAATATGTTTCGAAAAAAAAAAAAAAAAAACCCATAACTGGAATGCGAGTTTCGTGAGATATCGCAGGCAGTTGAAAATTACACTTCACTAATCAAGACACGTTTTCTGATCGTGATCACCAACCGCTATTAAGTTTCACGCCCGTTGAGTAGAAATGCATATAAATACAACGCGTTATAGAACATTCTCGCTGGGGTGATAATCCCAAGCAAGAAATGAATAGGGTAGTATTTGGCCGTTTCTTCGAATGTGACGTATTTTTTTCTTTTTGTTTATACGTAGTGACATCATTAAAAACGCATTATATACATAGAAATTAAAATCGACAGAGGCGGAAATCTATTGAAAACGTCTAGAGAGGGGCTACTATTTTTCATATAAACCTAAGCCGTGGGTGCTTTGCTTTTCAATCGATTATACTATTCAAACACCTATGATATTATGCTCGGAATAGCGATATCGGCGTGTCATTTGTTTTTCGAAAATATTTTTTCATAACAACATTTCAAATATAATATTATCGCATCAAAATGGAATTTTTTTTAATGATTGTTTTGTTCTTTAGAAAACTCGCACAATAGTCTATGCGAAACATTTTTATTCTCTCTCGATAATTTTTCGAGGGGACTCGACTAAGTTTTTTTTGAAGGGACAAACCTCGCCCATCCGTTTTTCGCCAATTTTAAAACCTACAAATGTTAGTTTCCAGAAATGTTTCATTACGCGTATCACATTATCATGTAAGATATTTTCGATTTAATTTCGGGCCGTAAAATGACAACTCTTTGGGCAGTTCGAAATTCTGAGCCGGCGGCGGCGGCGGCTCCGTCGAAAAGAATAGGTACGAGCGAAAAAAAATTTAAATTGCAAATCCGGCGCTACGGGCGCGAGAGAATATCGTATAAATATATATATATATTTTTTTTTTTTCGTTAACCCCGTCGCGTACGTTATTACGGCCTTCCCTCTCCGACCCGACGACGTCGACGACTATAGAATATACCGCTCGGCCGGGAGCAGACGAGTCGTTACGGTTCTGCCGCCCACGCCTCGCTCGGCCTATATATACGTATACGTATATATTATATTTACGTCGAATTGTTTGGCCAGGAGGATTAACATTAATTTTTATTATTACTATTCGGATTTTTGATTTTATAAATTACTATTCGCAGTTACGTTTTCGCGACGCGCCGGAGGAGGGTGGCTACAAATATAAACGGTTGATTTTGCACGCGCGCGCGCACGCGGTCGATTCGTTAAAATATTTACCTCGGCCGCGGCGGCGGTCTCTATAATAACGAATAACACACCCACGTCCCGAATAATAATAATTATAATAATAAAGTGCTTCTCCCTTTTGTGCGACGCGGCGGCGGCTCGTTCTCTGCCGCGCGACCGTAGTCTGAGTGTGTTCAGAACACCGCGGAAATTTAATTACTACCCCCTTCCCCCGACCGCCGTTTTCGTTTGTAATTTCTCCACCTACCTCGCCGCTCGTTACCGGAAGAATTGAAATCCGAACGGAACGCTACTCGCGTATTTTTGACTTTTGTCCGTCGCCGTTAGCCTGTGTAATACATATTGCCCATCGAGACTTGGAACCTGAATAAAATAATCAGCGTATCGGGTTTTAGGTCATACACTATATATACATTTAGGTTCAATATTTATCGATATTCACAGACCAGAATTATTATTTCCGGTATTGTCTACCAAAATCGGAAAATAGGCGTTGTGGATATTTTGAGTTTCTACAAAAAAAGAAAGAAACATAATATCGATTCGACTTAAATGTTGTATCCCAGTTTCTTAAAAATCAAATGTAATTTGTTTATTGAATTATTAACAGTCTCGTCTAGCAATTCACATTATCACCAAACACGACGAAAACAACTGAAAAAAAATAAAAAATACAATGACAATTATTAAAATAAATCATAAATAATAATAAAATGTATTGACTTACGTTTATTTCGGTATTGTTTTTTTTATTTTCGGTTTTTATGAATACGTCATAATATATGCGTAATAATTCTGTTTGTTCGCGCGTTTGAAAAATAAACAATAATAACGATTAACGATTATTATCGCCAGCGCGAAGATTTTCGATCACACATGACGCCAGCCCGGTCTGAAGTCTACGAGACGCGTGATGGATGACATATGATATGAAGAACAGCCGTGCACAGTTGAAATTTAAAAACAAATTAAAACGTTAATATTATAAGTTTATAGTAGTTAATCAATTCACTCGACATATCGTTTAATGAAAATAAACGGTCAAATGAAAGATATATAATAAGGTAGGTAGGTAATTTTATTTTAAATGGCTATTCGGTAGGTACTATTATAATATACAATGAATTGAATATATTCAATTCATTGAATATATACAATTAATTGAATATATATATAATGAATTTAATATATACAATGGATTGAGTATATACAATGGATTGAGTATATACAATGAATTGAGTATATAAAATAAATAAAATAAAAATTAACAATCTCGGGGGTTTTAGATATCAACTTTTTAACATTATTTCGGGTACTTAAATGGTATCGGGTACCGGTTTAATAATTTGGATTCCGAGCCCTGCATACTATTATAAATTCATATACGCACATACAACCTAAGTCATGCCCTCACGACAGTAATTTTACTATCACGCGTATTATTAATCATACATTTGTATGTATATGTATAATATTTACTGTAAGAGTCGACTAATAATAATTATGTGGCAGTTAACTTATTAAAATTAATAATCTATTATTATTATTATTATTATTGTTTTAATCGCAATAATGTGTTGTTATTTATAACGCGTCACACTTGTATATTATGATACTACGATATTATGCCACACTTAAAACATGATATATAGTCGTCTAAAAGAAAACATTAAAACGTTAAAAAACGACACTGACGGAATTGTTTTTTTTTATTTCACTTTTTTTCTTTTTTTTTTATAAAAGCAATTACGGAGAGCGTCACATTTTTTTTTTTTACTTTACTTCAACAAAGATTACCTCGGTTTACGGCCCGCGCGTGGGATGTTCAAGTCACATCGTGTAAATGAGTTGGCTTAAACGATGGCAGACAACTGCTTTTCGTCAACGTGGCGCGGCGTCGCGGGCGAGCATGCGTGGAAATTTATGAGCACTTTGGAAAATGAAGGGGAAAAAAACGGTCGAAATCTAATGATATACTGTTCGGTGCTCGGTTCGCCTGAAATAATGGGTATGGGAAATATTAGACACTGTCAACAAGTATAATATACTCCGGAACTTACGTAGCCGTGGAATTAATGCAGTGACTTAACGTTAAGTGTGTTCAAAAGTTATTGCGGATGCATCGTATTGCGTCATCATTGTAATATTTTTGTTTTTGTTCGAGATCCACTCGGCTGTGGCGTAATTATATCTATACATATTACACGTTGCTTATTAAACGCACTGACCTATAAAATAAAATACAAACGAAAATCAAAATCAGTGTAAACAATTTAAAAAAAAAAATCAAAATATTTCGTTTCGACGGAACATTTGATAAAACTATAGATAGAGGTGCAGGTATGTGACGATACGCGATATGTTCAGGTTATTATTTTTGAGTATATATAGATGTTTTTTTCTACACATAAGATAATAAAAGCATTTTGTTTTTGTTTTAACTACAACTGATTAGCTGAAACATAACAAGAATGAAAAAATCAATGTACACGAAAAAAGAACTAGCAAAATTATAAAAAAGAAATAATTCTTTGGATTTCATGCGGAGGAAAAAAATTAAATCGATTTCAAAATATTTTTATTGCGAACATAAATTTGCTATAACATTTGTTCACTTTTTCAGAGGTAAATTAATTGGTATACAGCTGACAAAGATTTATTATTATTACTTTTTTTTTTTTTTTAATCTAACAACAAGAGTATTTTTTTAACTGTATTAAAATAATTGCTGGAAAATTTCAACAATTCTAATACAAAGCAAAAACATAGCATGTACCTCGGCGGCGGCGGCGCATTGATTGAAAAAAAAAAAGATATGAACAGACAGAATGCAGTAACGGTTGGGCGCTGTTGACTCGTTTTGCTTTGCACAATATTATAGTGTTTCATTATTGTTAATAATTATTTCGCAATAGTCGCGCGTGTTGTTAAAGGCAGGATGAAACTAAAAAACATTTGACTTTTGATGGGAACGAATTTGATATCAAAGCCATCGATTTCGAATTAGAAACAAAAATGTTTATAAAATTAATTGCGATTTCATTTTTAAATTTACGTTATATAATATTTTAAACGAATTGCCGATATACCCTCAGAAAGCGTTTAATAATAATAATAAAACGAAAAAAACATCATGCTAATAAATATGTGCAGTTGTAGGGTAAAAGTATTGATTAATATATGTTGGATCTATATGGTAATACTTACGACAGATTTTCCAACAATGATTTAAAAAAGAATTCGAACGTAGCCAATCAGTGTCCGCCTGGTTCATAAAAAGCTCTGGAGCATTTTTTTTAAGAAGTCCCATACAGTGAAGTTCAAAAGTTCAATATTATAACTTGTCACATATGGCATTACCTGCATTACGATTTATATAATATGAATTTGGAAAAAATTCATTAGAGTTATTATCAACGAAATGTTGATATTTTCAGTACTTACGTTTTGTATTTGAGATCGATCGCAGTTAATGTTGTTTTCTCGTAAACAATAATCTGTCTAATCACGTATCATCGAGCGACTAGACAGAAATATCGAATCGCTGCTTTTGACCAGTTCTACATTTTGAATTTTCCAACACAAAATGTATACAACATTATGATGACGTTAAATACTGTCTTTGTCTTAGGTTTGAAATCTCAGCAACAACACTGTACTCAGTAAGCGTATCATTGCATCAGTTTGTCGCATTTCTGTTTCGATACAACGTGGATTATAATTTTATCGGAACCTTAAGAAAAAAAGAAAAAAAGAATCCATAATACATTATAGAGTAGTAAGAGATGAGGCCCGGGCTGCGATCGCAATGCGCATACTGATAATATGTACCTGGACCTATTAATTAGAAGTCATGTAAATCGTAATTCACGCGATTGTTGTAACAGCTGGTTCGCTAAATGCGCGTGCGCTTTTGTCGTGTTTCTATTCGCTGGTCGTCTCGTTGATCCGTAAACGTCATAATAATATTATCGTACACATCGAAGACGCAATTGACGTTCATACACGTGGGTTCGAGTGTGCGTCTCTCCATGTAGGCTGTACGGCGTGTATAATATAATTATTGTACAATAAAACGCTATCGGATCGGCCAAACGTCAGGTAGACACGCGATACCTCGCCCGCGCGCGCCGGTGCACGTGATCTAGGACGCGTGCAGTCGACCGCTCGAGGATCGAGTCGATCGCGTGTGCGATGATCAAACAATATTATAATCGTATCACCACACACAAATACACACAAACTTGTCGTCTCTATCTTCGCGAAACCCATTGTCTCGGAACGTACGAAACGCGGTACCAAAGACGATAATAACAGCGTGGGACGAATATTACGACAACGCGACGGCCGTGCAAGTGTACATGTACGGCGTTTTACGAGTTTCTTCTCGGATCGACGAGTCTGGAACAAGAAAAAAAAAAATCAAAAATCATCCCGACAGGGTCGCCTTTAAAAAGGGGTGAAGGGTGGAGGGCGGGCATACTCTGGGTCTAGAGCTCAAAAAAATAAATAATGATTGGATGGAAAATTTATAATTTTTTTGAACATTTTATACAATGAACGAATAAAAAACCACTATATCTATACTTGTCGAATCGTTAATTTTGTAAACAATAATCATTAAGAACGGTAAAAAACGAGGGCGTGTTTTGTTGACAATAACCGTAAAATATAGAATTTATATCGTCGGGACCTCGCCGATTTCACGCTCTGGGTCTCACAAATCGCAAGGACGCGGTGCTGCAGCGTTACCTGATATACTTTCCGATAATTCGTATGTTATGTAAATATTTAAATCGTTAACGCCGCGCGCCGAGATCGGGCTCGACGTTTTATCGGAAAAATTCGAAACTAACGACGAAACGCGCGCCGTCTATTGTACTTTTTACGATTAAAAAGTCGACGGACACGACTACAACACCGTGCGAGTGTCGGCTAGACAATAGTTATTATTACGTATACAGTTTTCAGTTTTGTTTCGATCCAGAGCGTTTTGCTGCGGCCGAGTTAATCCAGTGAGAGAGAGAAAAAAAGAAGCGCATTCACGGGCTCTTTGCGTGGCGAGAGTGACCGGCGGCGTTATGTTAACACGTTGTTTTAGCGATAGACGCGCGTAAACAAAAAGTTCGCCAATACTCCGTTAAAAGTCCCGAAAAACTTCTTTGTGACGTCGCCAAATCGCTTAGGCGACCCTCGGACCTTTTCGCAAACGTCACGTCGCGCCTCTTGAGCAGTGCAGAGTATTATATAACTCACGCGGTTTTTTTTTTTTTGAGAATTTTCGCGAAAGTATTATTTTTCGTCCGTGCGTTTTGAAAACTCGAATAACGTTCCGAAACCGAGCGCAACCGAGTCTGCATCGTGTTAAAATAGAATAACAACAGCGACAATAAAATAAAATATATAAACGTGTACCGGCGATCTCGATCGAGCTCCGGATCGGACTTCTGTGGGAAAAAATTAAAAAATAAAAATAAAAGTTAAAAAAACAACGTATCCAGCTGGTTCCGAGTCATAACACATATATCATTCATACCGTCCGTTGGGCACCGTCCAACGGTCGCCGCCGCCGCCGCCGCCGCCGCCGCACGCGATTTCATCGGGTAGACGCGGCGTTAATCGCACGAGACGGCCCCGGACGCAATGACGATCGGATCGAGAGATGATGTTTACGTTTTTTCCCCCTTTTTTTCGATCCTCCGTCTTCCTTTCATTTTTCATTCCTCGTGCACCGGCGGCGCACGCATGATATTTTTAATAATAAAAACAACAACAACAACAATAATAATATATAGATCATGCGCCAATAATTTACACGCCACGCATGACTGTTGTACAACAATATACAAGCGTACCGTATTTTACGGCGTCTTCTCCGCGATATCGATAATAATGATTGTAAATCATGTAGTCCGTGTAACCTTTTTAAACGCGATCCCGGACGACTCACACCCCCGTCGCTTTTGGCGCCCGGCGATGTCCTGCACTCGCGTATCTATATGCTCGTATACGCCGCGCCGCGTGCACCGCCGACTCCATTTTGTATAATAATAATAATATACCTACACGATAATAACGTGCGGCCCACGGACACACGAGAACCGCACAACGGAAGCGTTGTAGTTGTCACCGACAGTGCCCATAAACAGTGTGTGGCTGGACATCGACGAGTTAAAAACTTTAAGTCCAGTGGCTTTTGACCGAGTCACATTTTACGATGATTTTTTCGTATTTTGCGTGCTAACATCTGACTTGGGAGTAGACTCGAATTACTTCGACGTCAGATAGGTCTGCACATTTGATATTGCATTTTTATTTCACTAACCTATCATATTTCTAGCAACTATATAGCGATTAAAATACGAGCTCTTCTTGCTCACGAGAATTTTCATTAAATGTTTTACGTTATGTATAGTATTTATATGTGTTGTTGTGTCTAGGTTTTCTCTTCTCGATTCGAAATGATGTAGAAATGATACGCGAAAGTCTTCGTGGAGACGTTGTTGTCGTCGCAAACAGATTTGATTATTCACCATATGTTCCTTAAATATTATCTATATCGAGAAGTACGAGACTTTCTTTCAGACAATAGTATCTCGATCGTTTATATGTATATATTATATTATATATTTTATCATACGTAATTACGCTTTACTCACGAATACTCCCACAGTCGTTCTAGATTTATTTTCAACTAATTAATTTACCGGATTTAAAGTGTATACGTTTGTGCGTTCATTCCAAGGTGCTATACGTTGTAGGAGAAGTGAGTTTCTATACGCACATAATGCACTTTAAACAGTACAAGTATGCATTTTAAACGAGCACCAGAGCACACCTCTTTGAGACGTTTTAATTGAAATACTCTCGCCGTTTATAATTCGACTAAGGGAGTCTACTCCGCACCCAAGTTGAATAATGATATAATGGTTTTTCATCAATAATCGTAAAATATCGAGTCGGTTACTGTTTTAGACATAAAATATAATAGAGTTGCATATTTGGACAAAAATATTCAAAGCTGACGTATAAGATACGTATGTATAATTGATTAACAGGGGGCCGGGTCATGCTGAGATAGAACTCTCGAAACAAATAAAATAGTTATAAAAATTATTATTACCTGTGGACATAATTATTATAATATATGGGTAGTGATATTAAAATTATATACTCAAGTCCTAAATAGTATATTCCGATAAAAAAAATAATTTAAAAATATGGCTTGTTTAATATAATGTATAATATAACTTAAGTTTTATAGCGTATTAATAAATAATATAATGTAAAAATATTTATAGAGAATTTATTCAAATAGTAATAATAATTATTACAGTTTGTTTCACTGGGTGATAAATTCCTAGGAATTATGAAACGTAAAAATGCAGCAGCAATAACACGCGTTAACCATATTATAGCAGAGTTTTTATGAACTTTCAACTAAAACAAACATAAATTAAGTGTAATAATTAGTTTAAAGTTTATAACCGAATAAGGAAAGTTGGAAAATACTACAAAGACTGTTCATATCGCCGGAGTACAGAATGGATTTATCCACTTTGTCAGAATTATTATAATACGCTTTAAATAGTTTATGAATGATGCAATATAATATTTTATGTTACGTCCGAATCGTTATAAACATTTGCTAGGTGGTCAGGTCGGTGGTGGGGTAGGTCGGTAAATATCATGACGATGTACTTACACATGGTTTGAAAATCACGGTCGTGAAATCATTTCGTTATATTAATGTTTGAGAATGCAGGTCGACAATGTTATAAATACTAAAAAGTAAAATAAATATTACTGTTATTATTAATGTTGTGATGGTATTTTATGTACACCTTGAAGGTTTAAAAAAAAAAAACTGGTTAAAAAATTCATATTTAACAAAGTTTACGGAAAATCTATGAATACAGTACCCTTTGAATTCAACCTAATATCACGAGTTAAATGTATAGATGTATTAATACCATAGCAAATCGATATTTAAGTTAATTACTTTGAGTGGGTATTATTATCATTTATTTATAAATAAAAATGCATACCTTAAAGGCTTAAACGATGGTTATGAAAAACTCAAGCTTTTGTGATCTACTTGTGACCCGTTCAAAATATATTTCAATTTGTAGCGATGTTCAAATTTAATGTCGTATTCCTGGAGGTCGATTAACATAAAGATTTTCCGGTAAATTGTGTATATTGTGAATATAAAACGAATAACGCCAGTAGTATTTGAAAAATGCAGATTGCTTTGAAATTGGTCCTCGGGATGGTTTCCATTATGAATGTTCGCAGGATTTTTTTTATTTATTTTTAAACGTGCCGTAATAATGTGAGCACAATTTATTTTTATTGCGACACGTTTTAGCGTATTAAAATCCAAAACGAATGTGTGTAGGTACTCAACTTCTCATTGCATTCACTTTAAAATATAACACTTATAAACGTGTTTTGTGTGTGTTCTTTAAATCTTTATGATGTAGGTAGGTACTGTCTAGATATATGATACTTCACGATTTTAATCATTCGAATTCGTCGTTCGTTTTCATTAAAATCTATAAACTAAAAGATACCATTTTTTAAAAAAAAAAAAATCTCAAAAACATTTTGTTATTTACATATTGTTACGGATCGATCTATTATGGTTTTTATTTAAAAATAATTGTATAGTCAATAACTAATACGCGCGGTAATCGGGAAAAATCATAATTAATTGCAATCAGAGGCCCACTTAGTGTGATCGCAATCTTATCGATGCATATAAACTCGTTTTTTTTTTTATACGTTTAAATTTATCAACTACTTGTCTTTACGAGTACAGCTAAAATGAAACAATGTTATATCCTGTTTAGCCTGAAACTATGTGTGTGTTCAAGTTCAGAGGGAACAAAGTTTACTCCGAGATCAAATTAATAATTCAGAGATCAAATTAATAGTTCAGAGATCAAAGCGTAACGAGTTGTTCATCGAGTGATGATGATTGGTCGGAAGAGAATGAAAATAAAACAATTTTTGTCTCGGAAAACGTTTGACAAAAGCGAATAAATAATAATGCAATCGAAAGTGGAAGTGGTGAAATTAAAATAAAATAAGCTTTTTTTTTTTTTTTTAATGTAGATATTTCTACTTTGTCATAATTCTAAAGCTGAATTAATTAACGTTTTGAAAATTATTATGTTTGTATACATTCGTAAAAAGTTGTATAATTAGTCATTTGATGTAGATATTAAAATGTTGAGTATAATGTTATTAAAATGTCAATGATAAGGTTAACAAGAATAGTAAAGTTTTTGTGCAGACTATAATTACCGTATGCCATGTCTTTTATTTTACTGCAGTAATCAAACTTCCAGAATTGCGTGTCGGGTTGATTTTACAAACTAAATTAGTTAATACCTTAATGGTCTCGTAGTATTAACAAGGCATAAAAAATAAAAATAAAAATATAGTCAGTGTTATGAATTTTTAATAATGATATATATATTATTAATACGGCAATATTAGAAAGTCGTTTTATATTTCGTGTAACGGATTGGAATTTATAACGAAAAACAAGCTGCTTATTTTCTTGTTTAAGAAAACAAAAATTGTTTTCAGTAAAATTATTTTTTCGGATTTCATATTGCACACGGTTCCTTGATTAAAAGTTTGGTACGGGTTTTATTTTTATTAAAAAACAGCATCACGTCGAATCGGTTAATTTTAAAATTTACGACGTATAGGTATAATTATTAAATTTAAAAGATGATACTTACGTATTATATTCGCTGTGAAATTGGCAAAATCATATTCTTTATAACGAGTTTTAAGTTATGGTCTTGGCTTTTTATGTTGGAAAATGCACTATCAAAATTCTTGATTTTCGTTGCGACAACATACTTAATCTCTGTCCACGCGCGCGAGGTAAATGATATTACTCCAGGCGTAATATATACTCTTGAACTGCGCAGTCACTTTCCATTTGTACGCAAGGTATTGTTGAAGAAATGTCGTCAAAAATATATTAATAATAATAAAGTATTATCAAATATACAAACTAATTTATTAAATATATATGAATAATTTTAATAAAAATACCAAATGATAGGTCTTACCTGGGGTATTATAATTCAGTGGTAATAATTCAATTCAATTCATAAAAGTATGTAATTTTTCATCAATGTTTTCTTATGACGTTATCACGTACAATTATCGTCCGTAAACCGACTTAACAGACGACCCGGTTTTTTTTCACCATAGAGTTACTACAAAATCAAAGATTTTTCATTTTTTAATTTTTATTTAAAATATACACGTGTGTATATTATATTAAATACGAGTGTGTCACTACATTACTTTTTTAAAATTTCAAATAGGAACAAATAATGTAATTCGTCCGCATCGCTCGCGTTGTTCTGTCGGGGTAAAAATGTACCCCGCGCCCGCACGATTACGTTTCTTGAAACCCGCACGCGTATGCGCGGTCAAAGTTAATATTCAGAACCGCCAGTTGTTTATAAACTAATTCAGTAGTTTTTTCAACGAAAATGATATATAATATATATATATATTATTTATAATACATTATAAAACATTAAAATCAATAGGTTTCTACAACAAAACGTTATGAATATTAAAAAAGAGTTTATATAAAAAAAAAAAAAATCTACAGTGAGTGATATAAAACGTGTAGACATCATTAATGTTTAATATACACGATATAAATACAAATATTTGACTTATAAAGTTATTTGTCTAAAAACATTAAAAAAAAAATTTAATAATAAAAATTTACAATAATGATAAAATTATTATATAATAATTGATTAATATAAAAATAAAAGTTTTCCAGTGCTGTGCGGTATGATTTTTAAACGGCTCTCGCGAAACCTTTACATACTTTGCGACGACAGTCGTAAGTTGTCAATTATTATTTATTCGATTCTTTCGAACGGTACGCGAGATTTATATTCGAAACGTGCTTCGATTCGACCCGAATTGTAACACTACGGGGGGGGGGGGGGGGGGAGCGATCCGTTAGTTCATTCGGGCAAACGCCTATTTCTCTGTCCGATTTCCCAGACGCGTCGTTTGGGCGAGTTAAAATCGTTGGAAAATGATATTATGGTACACTGCAAGCACGCACGTAACGGACTGTTATTACGACGAGTGGTCGACGGGAAGTTGGACATTTAAAAAAAAAAAAAAAACGGGAGAAGAAAAACCGATTACGATGCCTATGAAACC